>JALPQI010002288.1:0-113894 GCA_025490895.1 Thaumatotibia leucotreta
GTTGATTTTTTTTATTAAATATCTAGTAAAAAAAAAACATTTTATCACGTAAATGGAAATAACAACAGGATGAGTAACGACGATCAGCGCCACGCGTGGCAACTTTAGGATTTACATTTGTACAATTTCGAGGATTTTTCTCTGTCACTCAAGAGAAGACGTTATTAGAGTAAGAGAGACAAATCCACGAAATTAACGAATTTCGATTTTCGCGGTAGTAGGCCAGCTGAGACACTTTACGCGGTACTCGTCAGAAAAAAAGTCCCAAAAACAAAGGTTACATGAAATCTGTAGAAATCTGTTGTAAATATTTATACATTTTAAAAATCTGTATAAAATTTGAATCAAATCTGTTATCTGTAATTGGGGTCGAAAATCTGTATGGTTCCAGATAAATCTGTATATTTGGCAGCACTGAGCGAAATAAATACTTCTCATCATACACCTACAATTGATTGACAGTTGACATACACCTATCTTCATGCTTCAAAATGCGTAAAAGAGATGGCAAAATACATATACTCGTATTTAATAAATAAAAAAGTGACAACTAGCATTTGACAATCGCGCGTGCGTTGTTGTAATTGTTGATGTGGTTGTTATTGATAAACATTGTTTTATCTTTGTTACTCTCGATCTTAAACAGCATAAGTTTGTCTTTTTCTCTAAGTCAGTCAAAAACGTCAAAATGGCGTCCGATTTATTTTCAATAAATAGTAAAATTTTTAAAAATATATAATTCAGTTTAATTGCGCATGATGTGGGATGTTAAGGGCATTTTTGAATTTTACTTTGTGGTTTTCACTATTGTATAACATAAAATGACATTTTAGGGCGCAGTTCATGTGATTTGCGAGAACTCGGCAGTGGTACACAATGATATATAAGTAAAGATACGTTATACTCTAACAAAATGAGCGAAATAAATACTTCACATCATACACCTACGATTTATTGACAGTTGACATACACCTATCTTCATACTTCAAAATGCGTAAAAGAGATGGCAAAATACATATACTCGTATTTAATAAATAAAAAAGAGACAACTAGCATTTGACAATTGCGCGTCCATTCTTAAGGTTGTTATTGATAAACATTGTTTTATCTCTGTTACTCTTGATCTTAAACAGCATAAGCTTGTCTTTTTCTCGAAGTCTTTCAAAAACGTCAAAATGGCGTCCTATTTATTTTCAATAAATAGTAAAATTGAAAAAAATATATAATTCCGTTTAATTGCGCATGATTTTTGATGTTAAGGGCATTTTTGCATTTTATTTCGTAGTTTTCACTATTGTATAACATAAAATGACATTTCAGGGCGCAGTTCATGTGATTTGCGAGAACTCGGCAGTGGTACACACCTCACGGTGGTCTGAGTAGAACTAAGAGCGATTGTTAGAATTATCACAATCTGCGCGCTTCAATTTTAGAGCCTGTGTAACATATCTTTACTTATTATATCATTGGTGGTACACACCTCTCGGTGGTCTGGGTAGAACTGAGAGCGATTGTTAGAATTATCACAATCTGAGTACTTCAATTTCAGAGCTGGTGTAACATATCTTTACTTATTATATCATTGTGTCCAATATTATTACATAACTTTCACGAAACAATTGAGTTTATTTACAATTTGAAGGCATGCCAGCGTCACAGAAATTACTACAGAGGCTATCCCAAGGCGTACCACCCGTTAACTTACTTCTTAGATGCGGATTACATGTGGCAATGCGCGCCGGATCTAACTCCGTAAGTAGATAATTTTTTTTCGCATTAGCATGATGGTCAGTGTCCGTGGTTACCGTAACTTACACTAAACATGACTCGCATCTCGCATGTCGCTGGCATTATGGATGGACCCATAGAAGGTCTATACTATAAGGTGTTGTCTATACTATTGCTGATACCGCCGAGATGGTCTACTTTCTAACAGGTGCTTCCACCCACACGCGGCTATGAATTATGGCTCCCGTTAGCCGCAGCTCTTTTTTTTGTACCTACCTATGTTTAAAATTAAGTAGGTGCCTATAATGGTTTATGTTGCATCGATTGCGATCAGCTATAGTTTGCACAATTCCAATCCAATGCATACAAGTCGTACCTAATCATAACGTACAGTCAAGGTAAAAGACGTGTAGCGTGATAATGGTCAAAAAAATGTAAGTAACACGACACAGTGATTGCACCATCGCGGATTCTAACTTTATGGATTGCACTTTGACCAGCTGTAGGTACTTTATATGTCATTGAATGCGTATATTACTGATACCTACTCATTTCCCCGCAGGACGTACCTGAGTTTCCCAACGTACCATGTAAAGTACAAGCAGCCAGCAGTGCTACCGGGTAACACTGGACGCACCAGTGGCATGCCAGACCTGCCTGGACGTACGCTTGCTGGGCGCTACAATAAAGCTGCTTGTAAGGCATTCGTCAGATAGCCGATCACACATCAATCATGACAGTGGGGTCAGAAAAGATTGACCGGCGAAATCGCATGCGAGATTCGATGCAATACGGCGTTTGATGTTGCCCGTTTCAAAGATTGAAAATTGCACATGATTAATAATTACCTAAAGGTCGCGACTCGGTGTTTTCTAAAAGTTCATTACCCTAAACCAGAGGAATAAAATTCGAGATTATTAGTGACTGAAAAGAAACTGAAAAATTATACGAACTCGCTCCGTATCGTCTATAGTCACCACTATTCAGAATAACACTCCAAAACCATTAACTCATGTTTTGTCAATAGAAGTTTTGAAATAAACGACGGTATTGTAAATAATTGTTTTATTGCAGTAGGTAGCATTAAGGTAGCCGTAGAAGATTATATCCTGAAATAGAATGATGTATGAAACTCGGATATTCTGGACATACATATTTTGAACTCGCTTAAGCCCATACCTCCTGCGTGGTCTAATTTCAGTTCATTTAGTATCTGAAAGGAAAGGTAATTGGGATTAGTTTCGATTCTTACTCGGTCGTCAATATACACTAAATCAGTTAGGCTGACTACACCGAAGAATAGGAATTATACTCGGTCAAAAAATCCCTGTCAGTAAAAAAGGCGGCAATTTCTATTTTTTATGAATCTACATTTTTTAATATGATGCCGTCTTTTTCTACTGCCAGGAACTGTCGGTCAGGGTTTAATCTTTTTGACGCCACGTCAAATACAAAAGCTGTCACTCAGGCGCCACGTCAGTAAAATGTCAAAACTGAATGTGAACTTTATGCACGTGCGTGTAGGTTTATATTGCTCTGTGGATCACGACTTATATATCGGTCTTTGGCGTTGAACCTGCGGTGCCTATACATTAGTCGTTGGCGTCCAAAAGGTTAACATCGAAGAAACCGTACAGTACAGTACCCGGCGATAAAATTTGCACATCGGTCTCTGGAAAGAGACTCGGCTTTATAGAGCGTTGTCCCTCTCTAACATATGTGACGTTTATGTAGGTTATTTATTTTATTACATAGATCTGAACCACCTAGTGTTCAATTTGCAAATTAATCAAAAGTTGAACATCTGGGCCCGTCACATTAAGAAAAATCTTAATAGCGCGATGCAGAGTATTTGATACCTGGATCAGCGCCATCTAGAGTGTAATTTACAAATTAAGAGATTTTAAACTTTCGGCCCAGTCACCACAAGAAAAATCTTAATAGCGCGATTCAGAATTTTTACTACATGGATCACCGCCATCTAGCGTATAAATTGCAAATTAAACAAATCGCGCATTGCTTCGGGGCTTGTCACCCCAAAAAAATCTGATAACACAGCTGGATTTCCTTCCAATTCGTGAATGAAACAGCGAATCCTGGCCTATACTATAAATTCCACATAAATTCGTATTCTTTTGGCATTTTTCAAATGATAGGACAGGACATACATTTGGGCAACCAAAAAAAGGTAGAGGTACTTACGATATCAGCGATTTTTTTCTTCGAGCTGATTTCAACATAACGGCTTTTGTTATTCGGATCCTCTGTCAGTCTGTCAATTATTCCGCTGATATCTCTAGCAGAAATCTGACCATCTTCGTCCAAGTCTGTAGGTACAGAAAATAAACTTATTTTGGTATCATCTATTACATGTGAAGTCTTAGCAAACTGATGGAAGCAATCAATCGAGTTAGGCTATGGACGCGAACTAAAAGCAGTGGCTGTTCCTTTAAAAACGGCTCTATTTCATTATACTATTTGTACTCATATCACCGGAAAAAGGTGGAAGAAAGCCATTTAACGCATTCGCCCCCCCCTCCCCTTTCGTGGCCGTACTTTGGCTGTGTGCCTCACATAATGAGTCAACGAACTATTACCCAGTGCCACCGACGCACATGTGAGTCCATACGATTAAATTTCACATGGGCGTCGAAGCCACTGAGCGAACGTCAGTCTACTATGGACGCGTCTGTGCGTGGGGGGCACTGAGTGAAAATAACGCTGACGCATACTTAGGTATAACGCATCAACTGCCACCGCCGCATATACTTAGGTATATGCGGCGGTGGCAGTTGATGCGTTTAAGTTTACCAAAGCGCTGCTGGCCACCTAACTCATCAGGAACTCGAAGAGTTAGTCAGATCATCATCAGCCAATTGACGTCCACTGCTGGACATAGGCCTCCCCCAGAGAGTTCCACAAAGATCGGTCGTGAGCTGTCCACATCCATTGGACACCAGCAACCTTTACCAGGTCGTCGCTCCATCTTGTGGGGGGCCTTCCCACGCTGCGCCGTCCAGTGCGTGGTCGCCACTCGAGAACACGCCAGATCACGTTAGTCAGATCATGTCAGATTAAGTAAAATTAAGAGTTATTCTAGAGTATGGTCATGTCATGTCTGTTAATTATACGGGTCCAAATAAAAGCTCCAAAGATGTGTGTAGGTACTAGGTACAGTCAAGGGCATTAATATATATACACTTCTCCATACTGATCCCTTACAAATGTGTCTATATATTAATGCACTCGACTGTACAACTGTACACTATCTCAATGTCAATGTAATATAAATATATTTAAAGTAGACTTTACCGTAAACTCGAAAAGCCCATTCCGCTTTCACTTCCGTGGGACATTCGGCGCTCATAGCCGAGCAGAGATCTAGAAGGTCTTCGAATGAGAAGCACTCGTCTTTCTGCGACGAAAATATACTGAACAGACGATCTTGGAAGGGGTTGTTCTGAAATTAATGCGAGTTAAGTTAACCTTTTCGATGGCATGTCAAATACAAAAGCTGCTCAGTCACCGGTCACCGAAGTGTCAGTGGTGATTATATTCTCTTTGTGTCAGGGTCTCCGCTAGACGTGGATTATCCGGAAAAGACGCTCGCCTAATAAGGCCGTGGGTTTTCTGGCCGGCGACCGACCGACGCGTGTCCGCCGCCGACGACGTACGAATGTTTTGTTCGCGAATGTTTGAGGGTTGTTTCTCTAAAGGTGCGTTTAAACCAAAAGAGCATTCGCTGTTCTAGCGCCCGTTCTACGAAATCAACTAATCACGTTTTGTGGACCGATCGAATTTCGTAGAGTGGGAGGTTAGAACAGCGAATGCTCTTTTAGTTTAACCGCACCTTCAGTGAAATTCGAACGCCGTCGGCGGTGGACACGCGTCGGTCGCTGGTCGCTGGCCAGAAAACTCACGGCCTAAGAAATTGTGTGACGCGGGTGCGTGCGACGGTTTAATACAGTAGCCGTACTATGATACGTTGGTTACGAAAAGCATTCCCGGTACCACTTATACGTATCTATTGGAGTAAAACCTAACATATCTCTTACTTGACAACTCATGGTACGGCTACTGAGCGGGACCCGCAAACTTGAATTTGATCTTTACGCACGTGCAAATAGGTTTATTGCTCTCTGGCCTGGGACTTATTGATCGGTCTAATTTTTCGCTTATAGTAAATGCATGACGCAGCCGGTCATACAGTCAAGTCACGTCAAGTGTAAAAATAAAACATGAAATTATACAAAAATAGTATGTCCTATTCCCACTACGATGCAAAAAGAGCATCGTTACATATTTATTCTATGAGGATTCAGCCGCACTATTTATAAAAAACTGTATACGTAATATTTACGCCCTAATCCTAATCAAAGAAATGTTGAGCCTACAGAAAAGCAGAAGGTTATTTTAAACGCCATTCATAATAAATGTACAATGGGTTGTGCTCTGAAGAACTGTTCGACATGATGCCAACGTCCACTTTTCATCATCGCACCGCTCGCCACCGACTGGGCGCTCATCCTCACACCTTGCAACCTAAATGGTCGCGCACCGTGCGGTTTCAGAGGAACTTCCTCCCGCGGACGGTCCGTCTGTGGAATGAGCTCCCTGCCGAGGTTTTCCCGTTGGACTACAGTATGGGGTTCTTCAAAAGAGGAGTGTACAAGTTCTTATTGGGTCGGCAACGCGCATGTGACACCCCTGGGGTTGCAAGCGCCCATAGGCTACGGTGACTGCTTTCCATCAGGCGGGCCGTATGCTTGTTTGCCACCGACGTGGTATAAAAAAAAAAAAAAACATAATTATGCCTCATCTACGACATTAAGAGTCAAGCTTAGGGAAACATACTGTATTATGTCTTTATCTCTATCTGCACATAATGTATTCAATTTAAATTCTACTATGTAGATGAATATTAGGAATTTCAACTTACTCTTAACACATCAAACTTTTTCAGGATTTCTTCTTTACTGAACCTGTGATGGTAGTGGGCGGTGACTTTTTCGGGATCTATAGCATGAACCTTTTTCATTAGACTAAAACAAAAGAAAATATTTCTGTGTACATTTTGAACTCAAACACTACAGTTACAACGAACTTAGAACCATTTAGAAATTATGCTCACTGTTTTCAAACATTAAAGTAGCATAACTCTAAACTCAATGTACAGAATACGATAATTTCCTTTGAAAATGTACCCAACTCAACTTATAAAGCCTGCATACGGAATAAAAAAATCTCACTATAGTATTTCGCCTTTATGCAAATAAGTCAACGTTGTATAATCTTCCAGAACATCCTGCGTTAGCCCAGGGTACGACTGCGATCCACCCATATTATACACACAAAAACTTTTACATACACTTTATACACTAGACCACACAGTTTCCCCACTTGTATCAACAATGAACGAATGTTTCCAATGATGGATTATATTATATTATATCTTATCGTAGGTATAATAACACATCGTATTGTTAATTGGCGGAAAAAGATAAGAGATAAATGATACTCTAATAATCTAGGAATGATTGCAGTGCAGCTGGGTCAAAAGTAAGTGTCATAACCGAACTAACAGATTTAAAATATTTAAATATCACTTAGTCGAAACTGACAGAGAAGGAACTATAGCTAGAATGAATGTAAATATAAATACCCTATTTTAACATACAGCTGTGTCGTTTTCGCTGGCTATAATGAGGGAAACGTTTTTAGGTATGTTTAGTACAAAACGTACAGTTGACACGAATATGAACATTTTCTCGTCGTAATAAGGTTTATCAATAGCAATTACTTATTCTAATTTCCCTGTAGGCATTCCTTCTGATAAAGCGAGTATTTGGACTTTCCTTATGATGTAAAAAAAATTAGGTATTTTTAATTCAAAATCGTTTAATAAAAAAAATATTTCTATTCAAAACCGTGAGCTCTTTCGATACTAATAGCAGAAAAAAAATGTATTACATGCATCCAAAATTTACAAACAATTTTCCGTTACCGCCATACAAAATGTATGAAAAATGGTAACGTAACAGGGAAAAAACTGGGACTAACCTTTTCTCCTATCAGGATCGAAAGAGCTCGCGATTCTGAGTGGAAATCAGGTTTAATAATTCCAAATAAAAAAAGTGGGGCAATACTTCGGAAAAATGGCCCGTACATTATTACAATAAAAATGGAAATAGCAAAATACTATCTTGTGGAAATATTAATAAATAATTATTTATTGTGTTATTGACCGCCCCAACAAATATAATCTAAAACAGTAAAATGCAGGATCTTGTAAGAATAAAACAGTGAGTAAGAGAAAAATAATTTATTACTCTAAAATATTGTGAGATCGTACTCAGCAATAGTAACAAAACACATAAATGTTCTTAATTAAATTGCTAAATAAAAAAGCTCCAGCAAAACATAGAGCAGAAATTGCAAAATGAAATACCGTTAAATTCACAGGGGCTTGCGCAAATGAATTAACCAAATAGTTCATACACTGATTCATTCATTCGGTTTACCAGAGGCATATTCCTCATAAGCTTGTACCTTGTAATTCAAGTGGAAGTCCTTATACACTTAGCGGTGTTAAAAAGAGAGTTTCACTTGTACTAGTAATACAAGTTACAAGCTTTTGAGAAATGGAGCCTGTATAAAATGTTAGTTATATAATGTAACCAGAATACTATAAAATGGGCACAATGTGAGCAGTTAACATGTTTATAGAATAACATTATTCTTGTGTCTATGGTCACATGCAAATAAAGAAAGAAAATATGAATGCTTTGATCGCCAAAAACGCTCAGAACGACGCAACGTGTTACGCGAATTCGCTCAGAACGATTTTTATCATGACATAAATATGATATGACTTTCAATTTAACTAAGCCCACATCGATGGTAGACCACGCCATATTCTTATACCAAGTTGTATTCACAAATTTTGTCAATAAAAATGCTGATACAATTATATTTGCGAGTACAACGTCGTCTCGCGTTCAGCTTGAAACTACATTTTAATGCAAAATGTTGAAAGACAGCGCTACAGTATAGTGGGTCTTTACATATTCTGCTGTGGACCTAAATTATGCCAAAACCCTACCAATGATCTACAGATGTAGCTATAATACAATAGTGTACGCAAATCTTGACTAATACGACGCGAACACTGTCAATTGTAAAACACTTTCAACTTACAAACAAAATAAAGAATCACTACTAAACAGGGTTCCGTAAGCAGACTTGGGGTGCCTGCACCTAGCTAAATATCATTTTTACTTAAGATATTATGACCAGAGATCGAAAAATGTGCGTCATTGTTTGCAATAATATGGACATGACTCCAAAGTTGATTAAATGAATAATAAAACGAATAATTTCTTAAAATTTGATTTTTAAGCTTAAAGGTGGCTATTTGAAAAGGTTTTCATAGTTACCGGTGTCAAATAGGTAATTTTTTGAGAATGGTTATTTACGATTTATGATTAATTATTCAATCAACTCTAGAGTCATGTCCATATTATTGCGAACAATGACGCACATTTTTCCGATCTCTGATTATGACTAATGATTATAAAAGGTGCAGTGCACATAATAGGAAAAAAAATTATTATGATTTGATTGAATTGTAATTTTTCATGTGGTAGTGAAAATGTTAAAGTGCTTACAGAACCTGAGGAGAATGATGACATAACATATGCCATATTATATGATTAATATATTAATTATATCTGGTCTACAAGATCAAGCAAAAGCGTTTCTTTAAGTTGCACATTCATACTATATTTAATACTCTTGCTGGGCACCTGTTCCTTCTTCCATTTACAGTAATATAGCGACTGGATATTATAATGAAATTAATGAATGAGACGTGATCCAAAATAAATAATCATTAAATTAAATATTAAAAAAACCGACTTCAACCGATTTCTCCAAGATCCCCGATTTGTTTCCAGCATTGGTTTCCTCAAATCGTACTTTCTGAATGCAAATTCTTGTAAATGAATGAAATTTACCAAAAGCGCCATACATATATTATAACATTTGAAGAGATCCCTCGATTTCTCCAAGATCCCATCATCAGATCGCATCTTGGTGCCAACGGGACCATCTCAGAGTTGTACATGTTCGATCACAAAAAAAATTGAAGTCGGTTCTCTGAGATATTGGGTAACATACATATAACAAAAAAACAGTCGAATTGAGAACCTCCTGCTTTTTTTTGAAGTCGGTTAAAAATGAACACAACCAAATATTCATGTTAAGGGCTCATGCATAAATCATGTGATGTTTTTTTGGCTACTTTTTGACCCCCCCCCTCCCCCATGGTGATGTTTGGTGAGTTTCTTGGCTAGCCCCCCCCCCCCCCCTAGCAGTCTCACGTGTATTTTTTTTCATTCAACTTTTCACGTTCGCTAGCCGAAATTGACAATATTTCTTAGTTTGTTCATCGTAAAAAAATACACGTGAGGTCTCCTTGTACCCCCCCCCTCCCCTACCGTGATCTTTCGTGATGTTTTCTTGGACCCCCCTCCCCCCCTATAGGACCTCGCGTGATTTATGCACAAGCCCTAATCTAAATGGTGGGGTAATTTTCTATGATGATTTTATTGCAGAGCCAAGTAGCCAATTTAGCAGTAAAAGAGTAACTTTGGTAAACAAAATTTAAAAAGCAAAATGAACACATTCTGTTTATGTTTTTTGTTCTAAAAACGTAAGCGGACCACTGACGCTAGGTGGAATCACCAACTATCATTAATGAAATGCGAGACCTGTATGAAAGATACTTTCAAAATAGATTGTTACAAATACTAATATCACAACTTAATGAAGTAACAAACAGGTGTACAGCAAGACATTTAGGACTAATTACTTCATAGCAATAGTTCAATTACCTAATGATTCTACCACATACAAGTATACTTCATAAACCAGATATTCTATATAATAGTCATTGCCCTACTTAAGCTTTTAAAATAATATCTCAAACGCAAACATTTATCAAAATCAGTCAGTACCTTAACAATTAAACGCATACAAAATCACCTCTTAGTGAAATCAAGATTGTCAAAGCTAATTTGTCTCCGGGCTCTCATTTTCGCTGCATCCTCGAATGAAGGCATTGAATTGGATTTGTAAAGGGCCGATTTGTCGATCATACTAAAACCATTGCTGCTATTGGAGCTAGAATCGATATTGATAAGTTTGTCTTGGAGAACATTTTTGGAGCCGCTTCGAGGTTGGTCCTGTTTGAAAGAGCCATTGCAGTTTTCTTTGATTTGTGATGTTAATGTACTAGGAGCGGCCTGCCTTGCCTTGAACTGTTGGTAAGCGTTAGCTGATATGTAGCCGGAGAGTTTACTGTTGCCGTCGTTTGCGAGTTTCATTTGTTCTTCTTGGAAACAGTCTTCGATGCTGCGCCCTTGGATGATCGCGAAGACGTATTGACGGGCGAGTCTGAAACATTGTAATAAAAAAATTTAGTCTCACTAGAGTTTTGTATATAAAATACGAATAAAACTATTTAAACGGATCATATAGCGTATATATCCCGACATTTCGAACACTTGTCAGCCTCCGTAGCCTAGTTGGTAGTGACCCTGCCTACGAAGCTGGAGGTTCCGAGTTCGAATCCCGGCGAGGGCATTATTTGTGTATTTATATTATTACAAGTGTTTGTTCCTTGGTCAAGGCTGTCTATGTATTTAAGTATCTGTATGTATCTATCTATTATATGTATATATCGTCGCCTAGTATAGTTCGGGAAATATTATTTGACCGACTGTTCTCTTACTTACGACCTTTTGTTTTGCGTTAACACTTACTAGACAATAGCAATCTAGCACATTTCTATTGTTAATGATGCAAAACAAAAGATCGTAAGTAAGATAAAGAGTCGGTCAAATAATATTTCGCGAACTATACCCACATCACAAGCCTTAATTAAGCTTACCGTGGGACTAGGTCGATTTGTGTAAGATGTCCTAATATATTTACTATTTAATTTATTTATTTATAAAACTTTACAGGGTTCGTGGTCTGCGGGCGACTGACAATGGAGATCACAAACTCTGTAAAGTGTTTGAAACGTCGGAATGTAGCTAAATTGAAGTAATATACATGATATAATCCATTTAAATAGTTTTATTTCAAAATCATCGCGAGAAAAATCATCTGAAGAAAATATTAAATAAAATACGATTTTGCTAATTAAAGAAATGCATAATAAGCTGAGTTCAGAAGTTAACATATACTTGATAACTGGCTAGAGTCGGCTATTTTATTAATTAAAGAAATTTTAAGTTGAGGTTATAAGTTCACATATTGATAATGGATAGAAAGTCGACTTGCACTTTTAATCTTTTATTTACTCTAGATTAATTAAACCAAATGATAAATACTGAATGAAATAGATATGAAGTCATCATTAAAATGTCTTTTCTAAAATTGAAATAATGAATATGAACCCTCATTATCATTTTGTTTCTTAGTAATCTAAAGAATAAATTTCTAGTAACTACAATGTTATGAGGATCATTGACCGATCTTAGTCGTGCTTAGATAAAAGGACGATGACAAATAATTCCTTTCAAAAGTGGTACTAAAATTGAAAAACACGGCCAGTTTTTTATTTCCTCTTTTTGATATTACATAAAATTTATTTTACTAAGGTACTATCGATAAAATTTAATTTTAACCCAACAGAAAACCGTGTCATAGTAACGTTAAAAGTCAAGTTGTACCTGTTGTACAATAAGCTTTATATCGTCACAATTTTATTACATGGTTCTATGGTAGGTCAGAATTAAATTTTGTCGATAGTTTAGTGTGAATATCTGAGCGTTTCAACTGCCTAATTTTGGTGGCATCATTTTTGCCGAAGTTTCTATTCGTTACAATGTGCTACTTTGTCATTAGAAGAAGGTACGGTACCTTATACAAATGCCGAAGTATAACATTGAGACGTTTAGAAACTTCGGCAAAAATGATGCCACCAAAATTAGGCGGTTGAAACGCTCAGATATTCACCCTTTAAGATTGTCTTTGTACTCACTTAAGCATGGTTTCAGAAGTGGATAGCTTCGGAGAGGCGAACTTGGCGGCGTGAGGCGGCAACGTTAGCAGCCGTCGAGTGAGCCTCGCTAGGGCTTCGGCCTTCTCTCTGAATCCCGCTGAAGACATGCGCCAGCCATGCACGCGGAGGGCTTCTGACACTGCCCATAATAGTTTCTGTAATTAATAAAATGGTTAGCTGTTACGGAATAATCTGTTGAGTAAATTTTCGTAAATTTATCGATAAATATACAAAGGAATGAAAAGGAAAGCATGAAGACTGTAATCAGAGTTAAATTGGCTGCTTCACAAATTTAATATCCAAAACACATTTTATTTACTTGATTTTCAATTCTATTTTCAATCTGTATTTAAGCTGACTATAATTTTACGACTGGAGAAGTGACAGAAAATGATACGGACTGATGCAAAATATCATATTACAGCAAGTTATACAAATTCGGGTTCAAAAAGGTAGCTCTTAAACTAATTTAGAATTCAAACCAAAGCATTATCTGAGTGTATATATGTTTATGATGTAGGATAAACAGTTGTGAGGTTTTAAACGCAATCTTAATTTTTTTTAATGTACTAATTATTGAAATACTCTTACCTTCTTATGAGTTTCATTTAACTCGACAGAATTCCTCCTAGTGAACACTTCTGACGCCCGCCTGTTCATCACGTGCGGCGGCATACTCCCGATCGTGTCCCCGCCAAACGACAGACTCTTCGCTATCTTACTCCTACTGGTCTCCGGCTGTTCATCCATTGCATCCAGTTTACGCTTCAAGAAATGGTCGCTCTGAGTTCCATCAGCACTTTTTGTTTCTGCACTCCTATCAGGGGATGAGAATAGAGCTCTTTTGGATCTCATTGCTTGAAGAGGAACTGACGTGCTAGCAGTACTTGGTATTGATTTTCTATTCTCCGGACTGACAAACAAAGCTCTTTTGAGTGTCTCCCGAGTTGGCTGTGATCGAGTCATACTGTCAGAGTCCATGAGTAACCTTCTCATAATCTTTTTGCGGCTTGAACCTCCGCTTTTGGTCTTTGGCGTTTTTGCAGGAGTCTTTTTGCCTGGAGTCTTACGCATGGGGGTTTTCTTGCCTGGTGTGCGTCTAAGACGGGGACTCTTTCTTTCCGCAGAGTTGATGAGTTTCCTGTGTGGGAAGTAACTTCAAATTGTTTGTGTTAGATATTTCATCAGTAAATAATTGAAAACATGTTTTATATGAGTGAAGTTTGTAAGTTATACTTACTTTTTGTCTATGAGAACCATTTTAGCAGTGCTGGCTTGTGCTTTTTCGTTGATTGTGGCAGCACTACAAAATGCTTGCCGCCGTCGAGCCAAATGAGATAAGCGTCTGCCTGGTGACTTTGCTTGTGCCATCCTGAAACATTGTATTAGATTATTAACTGACTATTTGGGAGTCAATAATTGGATATTCTACTATACAGCAGTCACTGTACTGTACTTATTAACTGACTATTTGGGAGTCAATAATTGGATATTCTACTATACGGCAGTCACTGTACTGTACATATTAACTGACTATTTGGGAGTCAATAATTGGATATTCTACTATACAGCGGTCACTGTATTGTACTTATTAACTGACTATTTGGGAGTCAATAATTGGATATTCTACTATACAGCAGTCAGTGTATTACAAAACAGTACCTATATGCCTAATTAGAATGCAAAAATAAGGAAGTGGAAAATAATCAGAAAATGCGTCAGTTCAACATTTATAAATTTTCTGAAATGAGACATGATTATGATGAAGTAATTTTAGTGAACTGTGTCTATTCTGTACGTAAGTAAGACCAATTCCTACTTGAGACGAAGTGCTTTCCTCTTATGGGCACTGCTAGGTGATTGGTTTCCCCCGGAGTAGATGTTGACACTGGTTTCTGTCTCTGCGCCAACATATCTCTCTCCATAGCGCAATGCCAGCATTTCCATCCTTTCCGAATAGGTTGTCACATTGTAACTGGAAGGTTGGAAATGGATCATAACAAAAAGGAATAATACTTTATACTATATAGGCAAAATGGATAATTGCACATATAAAATGCTTTGATATATTCCAAGAAAAAAACAATTTGTTAACATTATCAATATTTGAGATTAATGCCATAGGGACATACTTTCACTTAACCAAAGACTTATTTTTAGGGTTCCGTAGCCAAAATGGCAAAACGGAACCCTTATAGATTCGTCATGTCCGTCTGTCCGTCTGTCCGTCTGTCACAGCCGATTTACTCGGAAACTATAAATGCTACAGTAACGAAATTTGGTAAGAATATGTGTTGTATGAACCGCTACAGGATTATGTTACTAAATTGTAAAAAAAACCATTGGGGTGGGGGCCCTCCATACATGTAACTGAGGGATAGAAAAAAACATTTTGTTGTATATAAGCGTGTGGGGTATTAATAGAAAGGTCTTTGAAAATGATATGAAGGTTTATACATCTCATTTTTATTTAAGCTAATCGTTTTCGAGATATTCGCTCTCAAATCTGAAAAAAGTGTCCCCCCCCCCTCTATTTTTTAAACTACGCGCTATAAAATTCCAAAAAAAATATATGTTATGCACATTAATAAGCTCTATCAACGATTTTTGGTTTGATTAAATTATCTCCTATAGTTTTTGAGGTAGGTTGATTTTACTGTATTTTTTTAATAATAAATTGATAATGATACGGAACCCTTCGCGCGCGAGTCCGGCTCGCACTTGGCCAGTTTTTTACCCAAATGTGACAAGAAATTACTATCAATATGCAAAATGAATAATTTAGAACAGAAAAGATAACAAGTTATAATATTTGAATGTTGACCTATTAAACAAATATAATTAATGAACTTCTAATGAGAATTTCTTATCTTTGACTTTGAGATAAAGATAATAATAATTAGGCCTATTTAGTACAATTGGGATGGTTTCAATATGAAATATGATAATTAATGAGTGTATTTTATTAATCTATGTAATAATAAAAAACAAATCATTTGAGTCATTAAATAATTATTACTGTATCCAAATAAAGGTATAATATTTTTATAATAAAAAGTACATTAGATATGTTTTAAGAAGTATACAATTATCCTATAATAAACACAACATACACATAACATAAACATATATTTTTTCCATTTTCCAAGCTACGTCCAGTTAAAGTTATATAAAAAATGTATTTATACATTTACATGTATTTCTTGTCTACAATACTGTTACTATCCATTTTAATCACGCATAGCAATTGAATATGTATGTACACATACATCAGCCTATATCAGTCCAGTGTTGGACAAAGGTCTCTCCTATTGCCTATGCCTATGTGTATGGATCCATTAGGAGAACAATTTAAAGATTTAAATAGATTCACAACAAACACAAATACAAGTTATGTAACAAACATATGTTACAAAATACTTACTAAACATCATAATGCCTGCATTTCAACAAGTTGGGCCATGCGGTTTCCTTAGCTTCCGCTTCAGTGCACATGTCAAGCACAATGCTCTTATCATTAGCACTAGTGTCCAACGCATGCTCAGACTTCTCTTCTCTTCTAGAACTTTCTGCAGTTTCCTCTCTGTGTAGTTGAGATGATGTAGGTATTTCTACAAAGGAAACTCTCTTAGTGGGAGTTACAGGGTTCACTTCCGGAGGATCAACCTTAACCTCGTTGTTGAATGCTGGCAGGAAACAGTAGTATTTCTTTAGCATCTCTGTTACATCTGTGCGTAATGTTGTGACTGATGGTGGGGGTAGAATTCCTTGCAGCTTTTCCTGTTTAGAAAGTAAAACATTGATTGGGTATTCTTGGATTTAACATTATTGTGGTAGTACAGGTATGGTTAGAGGTTACTAACCTTTTTTGTATATCATTTATTTTCAAATACATATCAAATCAAATCAAAATCTTTATTTGTATCAAAATCTCATATGCTGAATAGATAAGGCATATTAATAAAATTAAATTCATAATATTTCATTCAAAAATAGAAAACTAGATCCATTGAAAGTGTCAATCAATTGCTTACCTCCATTCTTTTCACTTTCTTCTTATCATGTTGTTCAAAATTCTTCAGGAAACTCCAAAATGGTTCAGGTGCAGCATTTGCTTCAGTATCTTCATCATCTGAACAGAACATGTCTGGGGAGCGCACTCCACTATCAAATGATGCTTCTAAAGATGAGTAACTTTGGTCATTACTCCATTTTGTACTTTTATCTTCTGGTCTCTGAAACAAATTCTCTTTCCTAGAGAAATCTTCATACTGTGAATCACCAGTACTCTCTGTACCTTTAGTACTTCTTTCGTCAGATATGTCACTTACTGTAGGAGTGTGGCAGCTCTTTTCGTCAAAAGCAACACCACTATTCTCATTTACATTCAAAAAGCTATCTGATTCCTGAGATTTCTCATCTAAAACTAAGCCAGCATTTGCAGTTAGAGCAGTAATGGGGTCCACAATAGGCTTTAGCTTCTGCACATGTTTTATGGTGCCATTAAAAGATAATTCACTGATCGGTAATTTGAAGACGCTTTCTGAATGTCTTACGTCACGAAGCATGTCAACTGCATTGTTACTGTTTTCCATGGTAGAGGTTATAAAAATGGGCTGTTTAAAACAGCTGGATTTAGATTCATCCGAGGACACCGGAACGTCGGTCGGGTCGGACTTGTCTGTGAGATGGTGGTCTACTGTTAGAGACGAGCTTTCGTGCAACGACGGCGCGAGAGATGTGCAAGGAGAACCGATTTTGTTTATGTCTGCTATCAAACTAACCTTCTCTATAGTATTCTCATTGAAAGAAACACAGTCAACTTGAACGGTTTCGTAATGTTTACTATGCTCTTGAATATTCGTTTGAACAGCAGCTGACAAGTCAATGTTACCTCCGATGCTTGGGTTTTCGTAGTCACAGTTACTTGATAATGAAACTGGATCGGGTTCGATATGATCACGAAAAGAATCCACTACGTTGAAACTTCTCATGTAACGCTCGTACAATGAAAAACTATCACTCATAGAACGACAATTCGAGTCTTCGAAGGATTCCATCACCACCGCATCTTCTCCACAATAAATGTGGTATAAACGGAATATTTTAGACAAGCATTATAAAATAGTATTTCAAGTAATAAGAAATATTAATTTTATTTCACTTTATTTCAGAAACTAGTTATTAACAGACGAAAATAATGTAACAGCAAGTACTGAAACAAACCCGCCATCCTACTATTAGCCTCACCATAAATATTTTTTTTTGTATTCGCACAAAAGCTGACTACAGACCATAGACAATATAGACCAAAATCCTAGTGATTACCCGAATACACATGTGTTACAATCTTGTTACAATCGGGGACCTCGCGGTTTTGTAGAACTACAATCGAAAATCCTTGAAGGATTTCAATGTTTAAATAGAAATGACACAGGTTTTTTCATCAGAATTACAATTTTTGCTTAAGTAGGAATGAAAAATGACTAAATTAATAAAAATTTTCAGCTAAAGCTAAACTTTAATATTGCTATTGAAAGCGTTGTACTTACGAATTATCGTGTGAAAAGTCTTATTAGATTGACGTCTGTCAAATCAAACCTTGCAAATTTTCATTTTTTGTGCTTCTTCGTTTTCGTTCTGTGCGTTTGTGGTTAACGTGCGTGATTGTCGGCATAATAAAATTGTTAATTCACGTAAATAATAGAAATTTAGAAAAGATTTGATCTTTGACGCCTCCAAATATTAAATAACGCCCGCAGTTGCGTATGCGCATGCCAGTAATCAAGCTGTCGATGTGATTTTCTAATTGTACGACCAATAGCAATTGAACCGGATTCCGTATTTGTATTCTATTGCCGTTGAATTGGATCGGTGTAAATACATTTAGAAGAGGGTAAGTATGTGAATTAATATGTGTTTTAGTTGGGTACTTTATGAATTGACTACTATTGTGACTGATATTTATTATATTTCAACCGTTACCTTGTTTCATAATTTCTGTAGCAAGGTAGAAATAATTTATCAACGTATCTTTCTACTTAATTAATAATCAATGTGTTGGTGTATTTCAAATTTATGTAAGTAATGTGTTGTGTGTTCTAGTTATTCTTTAAACTCTAATTAGAGTGGAAAAGAATAGTTCTTGTTAATGTAATACCTTCATTTTTCATTAAAAATTTTCTAATAATCTTATTTCTAAATTGGTAATCTTATTTACCTATATTAAAAGGTATTTATAAAATTAGATAGTTTTCTAATCTGCCAACAAGTGTGGCAAACAAACCACCTATCAATATTGGTGTGGATTGGATATTTGTCAGCTCTGTGGCCCTCATATCAGCCTATGATTGCAGTGACCTCTGCACCTTATACTGCTTACATTATCTATAAGGTATAAAGAAGTCAAAATGATGTATTAATGTTTGCTGCACTTCGTCTCCCTGTTTATTGTAAAATAATTACCCTTCCAAACAAATATAGCTCTTATTGCTCAATTATCTCAATAAAGTAGACAGTGTATTGTTAGTTTTGTTGCATATGAAAGTGATAGTAAAGCATCCAGTTTTTCAACATAAATATTTTATGTGCAAATAAAATGAAGATTTTTTTGTTGTTTGACCTTGGACTTTACTGAAACAATTGTGCCTTTAAATAATTTTGTAACAAATTCACTGCAGTAGGGGCTCTTTCAACCCCATACATGTATCTTTAATTAATAATTAAACTAATTGCCATAGCGAATGTGTTGAATTGATGAGGTTTCTACAAAATATCATCAGTTGACAACAAAACTCACTAAGTAACAAATACCTACTTAAAATAAAGCTTACATCTAATTCCTGATTAAATGCTGACATGAGGTTACTAAACATAGTAACAGTTTTCATAGCGAGTTTTGCTTGTCAGACAAATTTGCTAATTATGTCAAAGGTACCTGTAAAACTTGCCACATGTGGGGTTCTCTATATTCATTATTAACTCATGCAATAGCTATGGCTCTAATTGCATGAGTCATACTCTGGTAACAGAAAGTCATAAAGTAAAGGCTTGGTAAGACCCTAACAGGATTCCGTTTTAAGTAAAATTCTGCATTTACTCTTTCATTATACATCTTATCTTATCGGTGGGGCCCTTACGGATACACTTCGACCCATTGGGATCTTTTTTGTAAATTTTCTTTTGTAAAAATCATTATACATACTAATACATACAACCACATTTTAAAATCGATTTTTATGGTACATGTGGCCATATTGCATTAAAATATGGTCTCTTTTACCACACAATTCTATTTTGAGATGTGGCTCTTAAGCAGGCATGATATATACATTATACAATGATTGATTACATTTCTTTGGGTTTTAGGCTTATTTGGGCTAAGTTTCCGCAACTCTACGTAAAAAATGTTGCTTCTATTTCATGTGATGGAATAGAATTTTCCTTAATTTTATCTGCTTCACTATGGGAAAACCTGAGTTGCTAAAATTGTGTTACAATATTTAAATTACTTATTAACTATTATGCTTATCTATACCATATTTGTCTTAATGGGGCACAATATTAGAATCTTATGTTAAATTAACCAAAAAAAATGTGCTATACATTTATAATTCCTTGTAAAAAAACACCTTCTGATAAATAATAATTTAATGGAAAAGGATTTTTAAACACTATGGATAGTTGTACATTGCCTTACAACTTCCGTGAGTAGGTCTCTGACCCTGATCCACGATCTCCGACCCTTCATTACGCTTACATGAATTAACCGTTAATAATCTACGTTATATACCTTATTGTGATAAAAGGCTAATAAGTATGGCATATTAATGTTTATACAGGGTGTTTCCAAAGTCACCAATAACCTCGTATAGTTCGTGAAATATAAATTGGTAACTTTCTACCTACATTACATTATAGTAAAAATAATCATTCAATTTATATTTCTCGAACTATACACACCATATATATGGCATACTGAACAACTTTCATTACGGGATCAACGCCGAAATTGCTTTCCCATACAAAAATACGAGTTCACGTTTGTATAAAAGTCTTTCTTTTTCGCGATTTTGGGTTGGTCTCATACTAAAAGTTGTGCAGTAGGTATGACTTATAATATATAAGGCGTGTGAGGTTATTAGTATTACTGACAGCAATTTCGCAGAAACCAACGTTTAACGGCATGACAATACGAATCAAAGTTTACGTCTTCATTAATTAGTGAAACAATGTATGGACCTGGAGGCTTAGCAGATTGGTGCGACAGTATGTCGCCTCGAAATAAAGTTCTCGTCTTTTACTAACTATATGAATAAAAGAGGGACAGATAGTCTATCTCGCGGATACATACCTACTGTCAATCATGTGCTAAGCCTACTGCTAAAATTGCACATTCTTTCCAGCCATGGAAATTATAGCACTAGTGAAGGAAGGATTCCAAAGTTTCGCAGAGCATGCAGCCAGTTATAAATTCGGACAGACAGTGCTTCGGCACGTCGATAAGACACTGTGGGTGCTGGAAAAGTGCGCACGATGGGCTGTGCCTCCACCATGTAAGTATTTTTTATTTTGTAATGGCCAGTCCACACTGAATCCCGAGAAAATTGCCGCCCGAGGCATGAGATCGCGCGTGCGAATCATTGACGCAGGTTTCGCTGCAGGCTGCTAGTTCAATGCGAAGTGTGTACCTAGCGATTCACGTAGTCATCCAATTGGAACTCAGGAACCATGGCAAAGTGACGCAATAAAGCACATTGTTAGAAATCTCTTACTAATTGTCACTGTGACAAGGTTTTGGAGAGGCTTAGGGTTTCTGTTGGTTGGGTGTACGAGGTCGACCACCGAGCGGTCCTTCAGCAGAAAACCAGACCGGAGCTGTCATTCCTGCAGGGGTGTTCCAGGGGACTTCTGTTTAGGATTTTAGGTCTCAAAAGGATTTGCTTTAAACACATTTTTTTCTATATTTTAAACCATCATAACAGTATAAAAGACTGGCTTAGATTCGCCTGTCATAAGCAGTAATTATGAGAGACGTTGGCCACTTCTTATTTCGAACACACAAACCATCGTGGAATACTGTGAATTAGTCCTGATGGCATCTATGTATATGTACTATATGCACCTAGAATTGTTGACATATCTAGGCTGAGGGTAGGTTAGCTAATCAATTGTAGAAAAAAAATGTTCTTGTTTGATGTTCAATTGTTCACTTTGAAGGTACTACTAGCCGAAGTATCAAACCACACCAAGGTTTTGGTTTGATACGAATGTGTAACTATCGACGTTATTATATTTTATTCTTTTCACGCATCTGTTTTTAATCCAGTGGACCCAGAAGAAAGACCTCAGCCGGAGCTCATCCGCCCTCTGCCATGGGTGTTCTTCTTGATGATGCTGGTGGCCCTCAGGATCACGCGGGAGTCCATATCGCTGGTGAACCTGGTGCTGGGCAAGCCGCCTCTACGCTCCGCCGATGTGGTAAGTTTCATTAACCTAGGATTCAGAACTGGTTTTTATGAAAAATCTTGAAATAGCTCAATATTTAAAAAATATTTTAGTACCCCTTATGTAGTGCTCAATATTTTATGTAATCATATTTGAATTACTCCATTAACAAATAATTTATATACCGAAGAATAAAAAATAACGTTCTTTTGTATGGAGAAAAAACCGGTATCCGATCCCTGCATTAACCTATTGACAAGACTGTCTGTTGTGTGCACCTAATATTTAACGGTAGGTGACAATTATATTGATACTAGCGTAGCGACCCTGCGCACGGGTACTCAGTGGCGTATCTAGGGGGGGGCAGGGGGGGCACGTGCCCCGGGCGCCAAATCAGAGGGGGCGCCAAATCGGCTAAAATTTTTGATATACTTTTGCATAATTTATGCATACGAAAAATGAAAATTCATAAAATGCTAGACTGGTATATTTTCCCCGGGCGTCAAATTAGGAGGGGCGCCAAAACGGCAAAATATTTTGATTTAATTGTGCATAATTTACATATGGAGAAAATCTGTAGGTATGCATAAATTTTAGAAAGGTACATTTTCCCCGGGCGCCAAATCGGCCAACATTTTTGATTTCCTTGTGCATAATCAACACATAAAGATGTAATTTAAAAAAAAAATGCTAGATTGGTACATTTTCCACGGGCGCAATATCAGGGGGGGGGGGGGGGGCTCCAAACCAGCCATTTTTTTTTATTTCATAAGCATAATTTACACATACCTAAAGAAATCAAAAATGTTTACTTAATATGCCTTAATTCACAAAATGCTAGAAAGGTCAATTTTAAAACTTTATTTCATAAAGTCCGTATCCGTACTGAATTTTTTTGTCGTTTTCTTTAGATTTCACTTTTTTTTTCTCTTCACCGCGTAATGCCTTATTTGCAGAATCGTTAATACCAAAAGTATGGAAACAAGTTTATATCCTGGTCCTACATGTACATGTAGTACTTATTAGCTTCGAACAAAGGCTATATTCGGACTTTCATACATTTGCGACAATTGCGACCTTTGATTGTGGGATGGATTTTTTTAGGGTAAGCACCCCTAATGGCGTCTATTATTGTGACCAGGTTTCAGCTTCTTATGTTTGACAGTTTCTGAATTACCTATGTCACTTATACGGTTTTCAGAAAATATCGGTTTTAGGGTTCCGTAGTCAAAATGGCAAAAACGGAATCCTTATAGTTTCGCCATGTCCGTCTGTCCGCAGCATAGCTCAGGGGCCGTTAATACTAGAAATCTGCAATTTGGTACAGGTGGTACAATAAAAAGTAGAAAAAACAACCTCTGACTTTTGATCCATAGGTCCAAAAAAATATGAAAAAAATCATGAATCACTAGGGTGGTTGTGGTGACAGTGGATCGGGTGTACACAGAGAATCATCGCTAGATTTGAGAGATAGAAATATGTTGCAGAGTCTATCTCTGTCACATGAAAAGCTGTCGATTGTCCGTTTCCGCCATCCTAGTTCCCGCGCCCCTGCGCCGACGCGTGCACGTCTGAGGACAGGTTATGTCTTGCGCCAGGTCAAAAATTCAAAAATCAAGTAAGTTGTAATGTTTTTTCTACATTTTTCTATTTAGTTTATAGCTGTAGCTAATATCGATACTTGATAACTATTCTTTGAGCTTCATTTTGATCGTAACTTTATTCCTATATCATTTGTACTTTTTTTGTAACGGCGTCATAAACTTAAAATGGCGTAAGGGTACCTAGTGAATCAATCGCGGAGGGTTTACAGTGGATAGTGATTTACTGTATACCGTGAAAAATCGTAACGTTCATAGCATTATTTTGTTGTAGAATGCCGCGAAAGCCTGCGCCAGAAGAGCGAAACATTTGAAAAATTACTGAAGATGATATGAAGGCGGTCCTGGAAGAGCTTCAAAAAGGAAAATCAATCCGTTTAGCGTCCAAAGAAAGGCAAATTCCTTTTACGACTCTTTATCGGTACAGCAAGAAAATGGAGGCTTAGACAATAACTATAAGGCTTGTACGCTGCAATTATACGGCGTTTACTGTAAATATTAGGTTATATAAGTACCTATAATTGTTTACATTCTTTACGATTTTTCATAAATACTGCGCTAAAGTTGTTTTTGTTTAATATTATTTAGTAATCTTGTTGATTATGATTAAGACATTAGAGCAACAGACTGCTATTTGTGTTAAGTATCATATGATCTAAATATGCCCAGCTTGGACCTGATTAACATTTAAAAGCAATAAATGTATAAAAAATATAATAAAAATGTTTTTAATTTCATAATCACAATACCTGTTTCACTGTTTCCACCCCCAATCCATTGTGTACTTACCCCTATATTCAGGGTGTACACCTATAAGTGCACAGTGGATCATTTACCTTTTTTTAAAAAAACAGTCATAAAATAAAAACTATTGAAGATATGTCAATCTTGTGTATGACAATTATGTAGTCGATTAATGTATCTATCTAAATCTGAAACAAAAACCCTGCTATTGATAAAATTGACTCTTCTATGTCACTTCGAAAAATAAGTGATTCACTGTCACCACAATGACCCTATGCTTATACTTTAAAATAAAACCATTTCGAACATAATCGGCTCAGCTGTTTTTGAATAACTACCTACGTAACCCTCCTAGGTACACTGAACTGAACATGGCCCAACCAAAAAGCGGGAGTGAAAAATTAGTTCAGATGCAAAATAAAAGTCGTAGTTATTCAAAAACGGCTAGGCCGATTATGTTCAAAATAGTTTTATTTTAAAGTATTCTATAAGCCCATTCATGATTTTTTGATATTATTTGAACCTACGGATCAAAAGAGGGGGGGGGGACATATTTTTCAACTTCTGGAGTGGCTATCTCCAGAAAGATTGATTTTGGAAAAAACTTTCTTTTGGGACCCTTATTATCTTTCAATTAACCGTTTTAACGATACCCCACACCATAGGTTAACGGAGAAATAAAAAATCATCCCCACTTTACTAATAGGGGAGGTACCCTAAAAAAATGTTTCTTCTACATTTTATTCTACCACTTTGTCGGCTTGATTGATATGTATCTATACCTGTGCCAAATTGCAAATTTCTAGCACTAACGGCCAAGGAGCTATGCTGCGGACAGACGGACAGACGGCCAGACGGACAGACGGACATGGCAAAACTATAATGGTTCCTAGTTTACTACGGAATCCTAAAAAGATATAGTTGAATTGAGAACCTCCTCCTTTTTGAAGTCGGTTGAAAATCAACTTTTTTCCTGCCTAGTCGGTTGAATTTTGGAAAAAATTACGGAATCCTAAAAGTGAGCCTTTTAAGGGTTCCGTACTAACTAGGAACCCATTAAGTTCAGTTAAGGGGTGGGGGCGCAAATTTGGCGCCTGCCCCGGGCGCCTTTTACCCTAGCTACGCCCCTGCGGGTACTATACCTACATAAAAACCTTCCTCTTGAATTACTCTAAAGTCCATTCATCCTTACTTGTCTTATCTGGTAAACAACTTTCTAACCTAAAAGTACACGTTTTCTGTTGTAAACTGCCATATTTGCCTATACCAAAATACCTGAGTTCGTATTTGTGCAGTCCGTCCGTAGTGATTAGAAAATTGCTTAATTTTTAATCAAGGAAACAGCAGTTTACAACAGAAAACGTGTACTTTTAGGTTAGAAAATTGTTTACTAGATAAGACAAGAAAGGATGAATTGACCGTACCTATTAAAAAAAATCTCATCAAAATCCGTTGCGTAGTTTTAAAGATTTAAGCGTACAAAGGGACATAGGGACAGAAAAAGTGACTTTATTTTATACTATGTAGTGATTAGAGATTAGCCAAGTCTACAATAAATGAGTTGCCTCGCGAGGAAATTGCCGCGCGAGGCAATTTGTTTAGTATGGACGTGCCTCGCTTAAGAAGTGTGTCGACGAAACATTTGTCTTTTTATATTTAATTTTTTGCAACGGGTTCCCTTTAAACGTTGACCAAAATGGAGACCGAAAGCCTATCCATAATAAGCCATAAGATAAAAAATTTCGTCATGTGTGAATTGGCTATAATAATTATAATTGTGGGTATTTGTATGCCGAAAGGCGCGATACAAAGGCGAAAATACAATGAAAGCTCTTTATGGCATTCTTTCTTTGTGTGCTTATATCACAGGTAGTGATGCTAACTTGTGACCGCGATAAATGTGTTCTCAGACTTGAGAATAGGCTTACGTCCTTCCTCTTAAATAATGTAATACCGGATTTAACCTGTAACTCGAAGATAACCGTTGTATCGATAACTGCGGGCTACGACCGTATTGAAGGCTTCGGTCTATTCCATAATCTTAGAAGTTTAGCAAGACAGTCTAAACAAATTGAGCTATACACATTTTAATATGATGGAATGTACAGTCACGTCTGATATAGTACATTACGACACAAGTGCGAAAAACATGATTTTTATTACAGATAATGTATTTTTTAGGCTCTAGTGCGAGAAGTGTGTCATTTTACGTCAGGTTTGAAACTTCGGAGGGCCATCTGTACTAAAAAAACGTCGTACGAGACACTCGTGTCGATTTAAAAAACTCCCTATCGGTCGTGTTTTAAAACATCGCCACTCGTTTCGGATTTCATGTTTTTCGCACTTGTGTCGTAATGTACTATTTTAGGTCCCCGTTTTATTCAAGCTTTGTTGATGTAATCTCATGGAGTAACTGATGTATTACGAGTTTTAGTTGTGGTCTATTTACACACTGTAGCGATCTACCCTCATTCTAAGTGGCTTTTTTCGCCCAGTGTCATGTATGTGTTCTACCACCGTATGTGTTCTCACTTAAAACTCATGACTACTACGACACGATACACGACACTAACCGTATCAACTCGTAACATATTTGGGAACGATCATTGTTGGACTAATCGACAATTTACACCCGGTATTTTTTTTATATTTGTGAATTTCAATGGCTTTTTTGACCACTAGTTAAGCTGTAAAGCTGTCGACAATATCTGAGGTGTTTACATGGTAAATACTCCGTTTTAAATTATACTTATAATGTAGATGATTATGGCTTCTTATAGCCATCGACATACGAAGGGTGTAGGAGGAGCGAAAACCCGGGTCGCGTTTTATAAAGTTACAATTTACAATTTAGAAATTGTAATTTGTAACTTTATAAAACGCGACCCAGACCCCAAATGTATGGAAACGTCATATAAACGTTTTTCATCTCGTATGCGGAAGGTTAAAATGTTATTGATGAAATAGTCATTAGAAGATCACAAATAAATAAAAAAATGGCCCAATGTGTTCGCGCATTATTTGCAACAATATATTATTTTAAAACCTTTTTAAACCTCCAAAAACGGTAGAAAAGGAAATGAAACAAAAAACTAGTCCCTCGTTTTTATTTATATTTATTTCTAGGAACACAATTTTTCGAATCGGACGTGTCTTCACCCTTCGAATATTCGAACTTCAAACGTGAAATAGTTTTATATCTTTGAAGTCATAACAGTTCCTTGGGTAATGTTTAGTCTAACTGTTAAATATTTCACCCGTTCTCTTGTGCAATTACAGTAAAATACCTAATATAAATATATGTTTGCCACAAATGTCATAATCATAATAAGTTCTATGAACTGTTACTATTCTGATGAGCTCGGATTTTGCAGCTTAATTGGCCAAATTAATCTTTGAACTAATTTATCGTATGACCCGTGTCATATCCGCAAGCAAAACGTACCTACCTATAAATATTTGTCATTGATTAATGTTTCATTCAATAAATAAATATGAATGTTGCTGTCAAGGGCACAAATATCGGAGCATTCTTACGTTCTTGACAATGTGTTGCTGTGCCTAGCGAATATAACATGCATCGTCATCACTTTGATAAAATCGCGTATCTCATGCACCTGTGCAATAATGCAACGCAGTAACTCTGCGGTAGGTACTCACATTTAGTTACTACATTTTGCTTTTGGTTACAATACAAGATACGTGTATTTTTAAAAGTAGTGACGATATTTTATTTTCTATGTGTACAGTGTCCATCAGATATATCGGAGGGCCTGGCTGTTCATAATTATCTGAGCAGGTCTCTATTATCATGGAATTAAACTACATATTCTGATGTTTTTGAGGACTATAGCCGCTCCGATATATCTGGTTCTGGTGTCAAATGTACCTACTTTTAATTGGCTAAGCGAATTTTCTTTCAATATTTCCATCGAATGGCTTGCGTAGGTACGTTTGGAATTAGAGCGCCTTATCTTAACCTTTTCTAGGGCAAGATCTATTTGCTCTCTATAATGCAAATTTAATTCATTAAATATTTAAGCTTTTTAAGAGAATGTACCTATGTAGGTACGCCAAGTTTCGGCTTGGCTACAGTATAACGGTAAAATTAGGTTTTTAAAGTGTACTAGTTTGTACATGAGGGCCTGCTAACGTCCACCTTTGTGCCTTATTTTAAATAAATAAATATCTTGAGACATCTTACACAAATCGACCTAGTCCCACGCAAAGGTCCCACGGTAAGCCCAATTGAGGCTTGTGATGTAGGTACCAAGCATGCGACGATAAATATAATAGACAGATAGATACTTCAGTACATAGACAGCCACGCACGACCAAGGAACAAATATTTGTGATAAATAAATACACAAATAATGCCCTCGCCGGGATTCGAACCCGGAACCTCCAGCTCCTATGCAATGACACTACCAACTAGCCTACGGAGTCGGAGGCAGGCTCACAGGCTAGGAGGGTTTACTATGTAAATTCCAATTATAGCAGGTCACATTGCCAGTTACTCTTTGAATTTAATTTTCACATTAAGCCCTGCTTTTTCAATCCCCAGTTAACAGTACCTTAAATAAATAATAGTTAAATAAATGTTAGCCCTGTCCTTTTTAGACTGATGATTTTAAAAAAGGATGGTGATAATTTTAACTAACGGATAAGTTTATTTGGGGAATGAAAAATCAGCCCTAAATTCGATAAATATTTCAACCAATTAACGAATTCCAGGTGATATACATACAAAGCAAACGCCGCTATCTCCGCACCCTAAAGTACCAGGGTAACAGAATGATGAGGGCTCGTACGGGCTCGGCTCAGGAGCCGTGGTACAGCGGACTCCGGTCCCTCTTCGAGTTTACCATGTGCTTCAGACGACAGTCTGCGCAGTACGGCAACAACAATACTACCAGGGTCAGCAACAACGATGAAGTTCTGGTGAGTGTCATTAAGTTAATGCAAGATGTTAGTAAAAATCTCGTTTTCACAATTTGACTCTGAAATAACTTGTATTTCATAACCAATCAAACTCGATTGATGACCTAGATTCCTGGGGTTTAATGATCTAAGTTTAGCAAATGCCTAACACAACACAAACGCTGTATCAACGTACTCCAAAGTACCAGGGCAACAGAATGATGAGGGGTAATTAGCTCGGCCCAGGAGCCGTGGTACAGCCGGCTTCGGTCCCTCTTCGAGTTCACCATGGGTTTTAGATGACAGTCTGCACAGTAGGTACGGCAACAACAATATTACCAGGGTCAGTAAGAACGATGAGGTTCTGGTGAGTGTCACTAAGTTAATACAAGATGTCAGTAAAAATCTCGTTTTCACAGTTTGACTCTGAAATATCTTATATTTCATAACCAATCAAACTCGATGGCCTAGATTCCTGCGCGTTTATGATTAAAAGGTACACAGCAAACAAGCAAACATAAACCACAGCAAACAAGGCGAACACCCGCTATTTTTGCATCGTAAAGTACCAGGCTATCAGAATTATGAGGGTTTACATGGGTTCAGCCTAGAAGCGTGGTGCAGTACGGCAATAATAATAAGTAATACCAGCCAAGTTGCCAATCGCTAACGCTTAATCGTCAAACGTAAACGAAAGGCAGCTAACTATCTTTGATGCACTAATATGAAAGAGTGACAGAGAGGGAAAACTACGATACGCTATTAATCGTTAACGATTGGCAACTTGGCTAAGCATCCCAGGGTTACTAACAACGTTGAAGTTTTGGTGAGTATCGCCAAGTTCATATACGACAGAAAACGATAAAGTCATTCTATTTCATTGTTTCTTTACTGAAATCCTAATGTTATATAAAAAGATTTTAATTCAGTTTTCGCGCTTCATTTGTATAGGAAATTAGTGAAAAAACAGCTGTGACATAATTATATATCAAGCACCAGGTCATTAGAATGACGGAGCGCATGTGGTGGCAAAATTGCCGTGTGGTGACGGCAGTAAGAATACATTTATCACCACCCCAACTCCTCCTGCGGGTGTCGTAAGAGTCGACTAAGGGATTGAAGTGTCACTGACCATTATATGATAAAACATTGATGATGGGCAGCAGCGTCATCAATGTCGTCATAGTTGACACCATACTGCGATCGCCAATCCGCTTGCCCAGCGTGGCGATTATGGGCATTTACCTCCTAATGCGTCTATACCCATAGTTAATAGGAGAGGCCTACGTCCAGCAGTGGACTATCATAGGCTGATGATGAAAAATCAAAATAAGTAACCAAGGAATGTTTAGATTTTGTAGTGTGTATTTCAAGTCAGGTGTTGCTTTATCGTACAAAGACCTCTAGTTATTTTGATATATTTGTAAGGTCGTCAATAATACGTAGTGTTTATATGTAGTCTGATATATTTTGCACGATCAAAACAGTTAGCTTACATACAACACGCTCTTTCTGTTTTCCAAATATGTTTGTGTCAGATAATATTGTGTATTTCGTTTATCGCCATTTATTTCGAGGTGGGTCGAAATTTTCCATTCCATCTATCGAGCGTAGGTACTCTCAAAATCATACTACAGATCTACCTATCCTTATCCGTCGATGATAATATTATGTTGGAGAGACAAACATACAAACTGAACGTGAAGATTATAGTCTTTTATGAATAAAAGGGCTCGTTGTTGTTGTTGTATTCGACATCAATCAAACGTGCCTATTTTGCGTGGTCCCAAAGCTGGCCCAGTACTTGTTAGGGACTTCACATACACCCTTGAATTTCTTCGCAGGTGTATTCTGGTTTCCTCACGATGTTTTCCTTCACCGTAAAGCACTTGTGAATATTAAATGATATTTCGTACATAAGTTTTGGCTCGTTGACAGCATAATCCGTTGCCATCGTATTTTCTAGTAAATTCCCGAAGTTATATTACTGTCACTATGAGCTTACGCGTATGTCTATCAACTATCACACTAAAGCTAATGGAGACAATAACATCAATTCTGACTTTTCCACGAAACGATGAAATTTAGACATGGCACTAGATGTGTACAGTCAAGCAATTAGAACCCTAGACCACTCGTAAACTTTGTCAGAAATCAGATTATAAGAAATCTTTTACTACTTGTCATTTTGATATGGTCCTAGACTAGCCTAGGTTTACAATAGTGGAGTGGTATTGTTTAAATACTTTTCATGACACTTGCTTTTTAAGCGCGCCATTGCTTGCACGCATCATGGGAGTAATAGAAAAGTGAAATTCCCTAGGGGGTAATAGAAATGTTAGCACGTCATTTAATAATATTTAGTCTAAAAACAAATTTTTTTGCTCGCAAGTATGCTTCACGCATACTTCACGGTCGGTAAGCGGAATACTAACTCGAGTCATTAAAAGCCCTCCGTCTACGGCGTCGGGCTTCTAACACTCTTGTTAGTAATACCGTACTTACCTCCCTAGATGCACAATGTGCTATTATTGTAACATGACATGATTTATTAAAGTTAACGAGATTGAATATAAAACCGAATCGTCTTCCATGAACCGCACATTTTTCTTAGAACTGTTTCTTTAAAAAACCTCTGTAATCTCACATTATCATAAGTGAGATCACCAGACTTGTAACATTAAATTGACATAATGTCTTCATGGGCAAGACGGAACGTCACAGCGTTCAATCGTGTTGTGACATAATTTATGTATGGCTATAAAATTGATGCGATTACCGTGAGATTGATTCACAATGAGGTGTTATCATAGCTTTTATACTCCTGAGATACCATAGTATCTCATAATGTTTTTAGCCCACCTAACGAAAACCAAAATTTGCCTATCGGGGGAAATAACTCGTGTATAAGCGAATTTTGGCATATTTGTAGGGAATGGTGTTTTAAACCACATACTAAAAGTACTGGTGGTTAGGGGTGGAGCTAACGGGGGGAGAGGGGTGTAAAGATCCTTATTTTTAATTTTTCGTAAATAACTCGTAAACCGTGGCTTATAGCAAAAAACGTTCTAGTACATAAGTAATCTACATAAAATTCTCTACAAAAAAGATGTACACATGTTTCCTCTGGGATCAATGTGTCATGAGATAAGAAAGCAAGAAGATGAACACTAAAGAAATAAACACATTTGTTTAAGTAGGTATGGCACATACAGAATGCTCGCGAGCCTTCCAAAATATTTTAATGCTCAATTCTTGACCATATTTAGGGTCTTTATTGTTATATAAAATTTCCTGGATTCGGCTTGGTTTCAGAGATAATCAACCTTTTTTTCGAAATAAGTTTTTCGACGTAACTTGTCATAAAACTTCTTTTTGATTACAATGCTACCAGAATGTGTTTTAATATTACCACACCTTTTGCCTGGCAAACAAAAAATGGGATAAACTCGACGAAATAACCTGTCCCTAAAAAAATATTAAAAAATAACAATTTTAACAAATTTTTGTCATGTCAAAAGTACTGGAAATATTAAAAAGTATGCAAAAACTCTAAAAAAAGAGAAAAAAAAAATTTTTTTTGGTGATATTTGACATTAGGTCTCATAATAATTTTTGTTTGTTTAGATGTCTACAATGCATAGTTAAAATCTTTTGACGATGATTATGAGAATATTTTAGGTTTAGAAGATAATTAGGAATTTTACTTTTACAAATAAGCATACTGGGCACGCCCGGGCGCGTGCATTCTAAAAGATTTTAAGTAGGTATGCATTCTAGATATTAAAATAAACAAAAAATATTATGATACCTAATGTCAAATACCACCAAAAAAAATTTTTTTTTTCTCTTTTGTTTTAGACTTTTTGAATACTTTTGACATTTCTAGTACTTTTTATCATAGCAACAATTTGTTAAAATTTTTTATTTTAATATTTTTTTTAGGGACAGGTTATTACGTCAAGTTTATTCCCATTTTTTGATTGCCAGGCAAAAGGTGTGGTAATATTAAAACACATTCTGGTAGCATTGTAATCAAAAAGAAGTTTTATGACAAGTTACGTCGAAAAACTTATTTCGAAAAAAAGGTTGATTATCTCTGAAACCAAGCCGGATCCAGGAAATTTTATATAACATTAAAGACTCTAAATATGGTCAGGAATTGAGCATTAAAATATTTTGGAAGGCTCGCGAGCATTCTGTATGTGCCATACCTACTTAAACAAATGTGTTTATTTCTTTAGTGTTCATCTTCTTGCTTTCTTATCTCATGACACATTGATCCCAGAGGAAACATGTGTACATCTTTTTTGTAGGGAATTTTATGTAGATTACTTATGTACTAGAACGTTTTTTGCTATAAGCCACGGTTTACGAGTTATTTACGAAAAATTAAAAATTAGGACCTTTACACCCCTCTCCCCCCGTTAGCTCCACCCCTAACCACCAGTACTTTTAGTATGTGGTTTAAAACACCATTCCCTACAACTATGCCAAAATTCGCTTATACACGAGTTTTTTCCTCTGAGTTTCCTTCGTTTGGTGTACTATTTAAAATGTATGAAAATTGTATTGTGGTTAGTTTTAAGTTTGCTTTCAAATAGAGTAATACTTTAAAATGTATGAATCATAGATAAAAATAATGGAATCATGTCTGTATATAGGGTGTTTGGCACATTGATCGACATATAAAAGCAGAATATAGGCTAGGTGTAGTGTGTATAATTTTTATTGTATTGTACAGGTAAAATCAGAATTCAGAATGTATTAAATGAATGACATCTATCACTGTGTGTATGTGGTCGTCCTATACCAACATTATCTACTGTCATTTTAACATCCACACATTGATACATTCTGTCACTTAAGTACTCAATCCATTCGTGCCAGCTTTCGTGAATTTACCTGTAATTTTATACATTTTTGTAGACAGTTTTTGGTCTGTAGTTTTATTCCGGCCCTAATGCAATGCCTACAAATTAGGTTTTCTTTCGTTATTGCATACCACGAGACACAGCATGTTTTTCTTTAATTTTAATGCACAAAAAAATCAACCCATTTTAAGTGATTTTTTTATTTAGCAAAAAGCTGTTGTTATTTAAATAATCTCTCATAATTTTTTCATAAATAATCTCTCGTTTAAAAAGTTATTGTTGATTGAAATTGGATAACCCAAGGTGTCGTTCGGATAATTGAAGGTTAATATAATCGAGGTTCAGATAATCCAGTTATTACTGTAATTCACAGGCGTCTATAGTGTCTAGACAGCGGCCGTCGAATCTAATCGTAAATGATTAAGCCGGCCCTGGACTTGAACTCTGAACGAAGTCTGTTTCCTATTTTTGTTATCTACTAACTACTACATACATACTACATGAAGTAATTATGTTTTACAAGCGCCTTGTAACTAAGTGTATTTTTTACAAATAAACATTACATTGGAAACCATTTGTAGAAATCTCGACACAATAATAAAATATATAAAATTGTCACTTTTTAACAATCGTATAGTCAAATACAAGAGATTAACTTTTTCACCTTGGCCAGTAATAAGATCCAAAATTAAAGTTATGGCCTTGTGGTCACGGCAGTAAAAATACTTTTTGTCGCGACGCCAAATGTGGGAGTCGTAAAGAGGATTGGAAAAGACTACCATTACTTCGTTGTAAATTGATGATGGGCAGCAGTGTCACAGAATAATTAAGAATAGAAGTGTCATAGTAGATAACTAGTGTCACTCTAGTGTCACATATAACTAGAGTCACACTAAATCCATTGCTGCGTATGCGCATGTAATAATAGGAGAGGCCTTTAGAAATTCAGATATTCTTTGAAGTCGACTGTACACATTAAAAAAGTATTATTTAGAGGTTCTTTCCACCTTATGTATTTACTAAATAAGATATTGTATCAACATGTATACTTGTAAAGAAAGCTTTAGGTACATAAAAATAAGAATGATTCCGTTTGATTCATTCGAGCTATTAATGGTCGTTGGAAGTGATAACCCCCACTTAGAAGACTGTTAAGGAATCACTTTGGGCACGCATGCAATTGTGTGTAATCAGCTAAATATAGACGCCGGCTGCAATTGCTGTGTTTATATAAATGGTTAATAATCGACTCGGTTTATATACATGTATGGATTCGCTTTATAATTTTATAAATGCTCACGGGGTTAGTGTTTTTAGAAATGTTCATTTCGAAGCCGTGTTAAAAACGTGAACAATGAAGGCTCGAGGATATTTAGTTATCATATGATTCTATATTGTTATTAACTTGATCTCGTTAGGTATAAGTCTTGTAATGTTTATGAATAAAGATACTATGACTACTATGCCTATGACTATGATAAACGAGTCAATGAAGGCAAATACGGTTTATTGCTTTTTTTTTTCTTAAATATGTATAGTCAAGTTTTTAAGACTTCAGGTTCAACGGTGACCATATGTAAATACATTGTCATACTAAAATACATGGATTCGGCTTAGTTTCGAAGTTAATCTAAACTTTTTTCGAAGAATAATTTTACGTCTTTATTTGTCATAAAATAACTTTGATATTAGTAGTTTGAATTTTGATAAATAAGGAAATGAGATTCGAGAAGTTTCGCTCCTATTTCCTTCCTATATCCTTAATTCCCTTGTAAAATAAGAGTGACAGCGGGATGCTTAGCCAAGTTGCCAATCGCTAACGCTTAAATAGTAGCGTACCGTAGTTTTCCCTCTCTGTCACTCTTTCGTATTAGTGCGACAAAAGCAGTTTGCTGCCTTTCATTTACGAACGATTAAGCGTTAGCGATTGGCAACTTATCTAAGCACCCAAGTATCCCCAGCAAAGCAAGGGAGTGGTTAAAATAGTACATTGTGCATCAAGGGAGGTAAGTACGGAATTACTAACGAGAGTGTTAGAAGCCCGACGCCGTTAGGAGGAGGGCTTTTATGACTCGAGTTAGTATTCCGCTTACCGACCGTGATGCATACAATGTTTTCATCACACTTGCCAACCAAAAAATAAGTTTTAAGACATAATATTATTAAATGACGTTTTGACATTTCTATTACTTCCTAGGGAATTTCACTTTTCTTTTACTCCCGCTACGCGCGCAAGCAATGGCGCGCTTAGAAAGCAAGTGTGATGAAATAGTACATTACGACACAAGTGCGAAATACATGAAATTCGAAACGAGTGGCGATGTTTTAAATCGACACGAGTTACGAATTTCGTTTTTGCACGTGTCTCGTACGACGTTTTTTAGTACAGATGGCCCTCCGAAGTTTTGGACCTGACGTAAAATGACCCAATTCTCGCACTAGAGCCTAAAAAATACACCATCTGTACTAAAAAACATGTTACTTGCTCCCAGGTAGTAAAACGCAGTAAGCGCACCCGCACAGAGGAAGGTCCGGCAGCGTCCACCAGCGAAGCAACCATGGAGCGACTGATCGAGAAGATGATGGTTGACCTGGACGCTGATTCTGACGAAGATTCTAGCTACACGGTGAGTTCAGTACCAGAACACTGCTGGTGCATTCCATGAAAAAGTCCACCGATGTCCCGTACGAACACGGGTTTTCTCAAAATTGTGAGTTTATCGAAGTCCTCTTTCGTGACTAGAGGAGTCAAAAATGACTTAAAAATGTGTTATAACTAATAACTCTGAAGAAACCCCAAATTATCGAAATATACACGCGTTTGTACGGGACAGCCCATGGAATGCTCCCACTCCTTGTGCCAAAACATTGGCTGAGCGCCCAACCGGGTTATTCCCACTTGACACTAGTTGGAACAACAGGGTGCTTAGCCAAGTTGCCAATCGCTAACGCTTAATCGTCAATCGTAAACGAAAGGCAACCTGTCTTTGTCGCACTAATATGAAAGAGTGACAGAGAGGGAAATCTACGATACGCTACTAAGCGTTGGCGATTGGCAGTGGCTAAGCATCCAGGGGCCCGTTTCTCGAAAGCTTGTAACTTGTAATACAAGTGGAAGTCTCTTTTTGACACCATAAGTTAGATAAGGACTTCCGCTTGTATTACAAGTTACAAGTTTTTGAGAAATAGACCCCTTGTTTTTTCCACCTGTTACCAGTGGGAACAATGGGAATTAAAATTCCTGGGATTTCTTTTTCCCTGTAGTTACCACCAAATATCTTAGTGCTAACAAGTGGGAAAAATATTCCCAGTAGTGACCACCAAGTTCTCAACTGGTAACAGGTGGGAAAAAAATCCCAGTTGTTACCACTGGTGACAGATGGGTAACCCGACCAGCCCAGCCCCATTTAGACGTTGACACAACTAACATGACCAGTGATTGGTTTTTTGGGTTCCCCCTAGCGGGATTTCGCGTATAAAAAACGCGTATAAATTACGGGTGTGACTATAAAATTTTATTTAACACTATTGTATTATACACACAAGAGCATACTTTATGAAACAGAAATATGGCTATATTAATTAAAGTTAATTTTTTAAGTTACTATAGGAGACCCGCTGGCAGAATCCAAAAAAAAAACGATTACTGAACATGACACTATCGTTGCATCATTGACAATTGAAATGCAAAGAAGTCAGTCTCCAATCAAACTTAGCAGTGTAACGAAAATTGCAAGCCAGGGTGCGTAGATAAGATGTCAATCGCTAACGCATAGTCGCGAAGGATACTCAACTCTCTTTACCGCACTAATAGTAAAGAGTGACAGAGAGAGTACACTACGCAACCAACCAACCAACTTACCTGTTTATAAATGACTACCCCATGTTCAGCAATAAATAATTTCATTTCATTACGCTACGCTCGTCAGCGATTGGCATCTCTGCTATATACGCAAGCAGTTCTGTGTGCGTAGGCAAAATATAGATAGTTCCACGAGAGTTGAGGTCACGCACACATCAACATGTCATGTAAACACACGGGGATTTTGAAATTATTGTTCTTTTTTCGTAGTGACAGCAAACCCAATTGCAACTGTAAGATTGACCAAAAAGTTTGTTCAAGGGATTTGCTTCAATATTTTGACGCAAGTCATGCATTCAATATTATTTTTGCAATTAGTACTTCATTTGGATGTGTGTGTATTCATTCACCTCAACTCTGGTGAAATTACCGATACCAATCCTTGAACTTACAAAGTATTGCACCCAAAGTTCCAATCTGATAACATGAACACAGTTAAATCTAAAATACGCTTCAACATTTTACTTAAAAAGATAATAAATGGCTCTAAATAGTCTCTTACGTTTGTACTTACAATTTTGTTTTATGTTTCCAGCTAACAAATGCCCCAAGCGTCAAAAGCGATCCCGACACAGCCGAGTCAGAACAGGAACCGACCGCGAGCGAGGATTCCGCCGTAACCGTTAAATCTGCAAACGATACGCCCACTGAAACGCCCGAGCTAAACGTTACACCTACCGACCGTCCCTCCGACACCGATGCCGGCCAACCAACCGACCAACCAACCAAGGAAAGCGTAACCCCAGCCAAAGAAGCCACTGAAGAATTTTACCCATCAGAAACCTGCGAAGACGCAGCCCTGACCGCAGACCAACCTTCCCCGTTGGTCGACTCCCAAACTTTCCTACAAACAGAGAGGCAAAGATACCAGCGGTCGCCAAAGAAAGAACAGAAAATCGGTAATAAAATCTTAGCTTTCTTTCTCCCTAAAAACTCCCCCTTTAAGAGACAACAAAAAGGTCAAACGCAATAATGACGCTAATATAAAATAGACAAGAAGATTCACTGTCTACTTTCGACACGGAAATACTCGAATTATGCTTTCTCTCCACGGCATACCTCTAGTTCTTTCGTGTAAATAGGACTCACAGCTCTCACAAATAACCGACAGTTGAACACAAGGAGACTATTCAAATTGGAAGAATTGACAATGATTTTCTTTATTTTCAGCAAACGGACGGACGGTAAAGAGTACCTCCGAAAGAAACATAGGTTATTATGTTTTATTATTGTTGCTTAAAGTTTGTTGTGACAAGCTTTATACGGCGTGAAATGCTTAAGCGTTTACCTGGGAAAACTGTGCCTTTTTAAATATGCATGGCTTTTATGGGGTGGCTATGTGGCGATTGGTTGAGGCTATAGCGGTGTTTTTGGTCTCAGGAGGGGACAGGCGGGAGGCGGCCGCGGGCAAGGCTTCGTCGGCGGACAGCGCTCGCGGGCGGAAGGGTGAGTCGCTTAAGGGTCTGTCTTTTGATGCCTTCGAACTATTGTTTTTGTAGAAACGCGAGCTGTTTTCCGTAAATTACACTTTACTATCTATGGTAAACAAATTTTTCCATAAAAATTCGAATTTTCTATAGTCAGCCTCCATTTTTTTTTATTTGCATTTTCTACTGGGATTTTGGGTTGTCAGACTATACATATCATAGACTACAGTCATGTCTAACAAATATGAAAATGGTAAAAATCCATTCTTGAGTCCATTGATGAGTGGTGAGCTCTCCACCCTTCATGCCTTCATTTTTTTTAATTTGCATTTTCTACTGGCAATTTGGTTCACCAGACTGTACACTTACCCCCTTATTCATAAACGTCTGCTAACTTAACAAGCCGCTAACTATTGTTTGTTTCTTCTGCTCTTATTGACACATTGTTAAGACCGAAAGGGACAAACAATTATTAGCGGCTTGATAAGTTAGCAGACGTTTATGAATAAAGGGGATAGACTACAGTCATGTCTAACAAATATGAAAACAGTAAAAATCTATTCTTAGAGCTCACCCGTCAAGTTCCGGAGTAGAATTTTAATTCAAAGGTATAATGTTTTATTACTATCAGAAATTACACATACAAATTACTAGTATTTAGTACTATTTGGAACATTGAAAACACCTACCAAATTCATATCCCCTCGAAGTGTTAAACCAAATATTGCTCGTAGAATACCCGTCACTGATTAATTAATACAATCGGACAGTGACAGATAGGTAGTCTATATTGCGCGGAAATACAATCACGTAACGGGCCTTTTTTCTGATAGGTACTTATTAATACAGGGTGAAACACGAGTTGTGAACAGTAATACGTTTTTCTAACTCTATAAACAACTAACAATTAAATGCGGTACAATTTACTTAAAAATTTACAAGTTTTTTTTGTATTTTATTGGGTTTATTTTTTTGTTTCTATTTTTATTTTTAGGATATCCAAAAGGATTTTTAAGACTAATTAATGGAATAATTTAAATTACCTCTTCAAATTGAAGTAATTAATAATGCCAATTTTGTCGTTATGTGTAAAATTAAATGATATTTATTAAATTTAACATTTTAAGTAGTATAAATAGCTGTTATCATTTCTGAAAAACACCTTAAAAAATAGAAAAACCCACAAAAAATACAAAAAACATGACTCTTTCTAAGTAACTTGTGGGGCATTCAATTGTTAGTTGTTTATAGAGTTAGAAAAACGTATTACTGTTCACGACCCATGTTTCACCCTGTATAATAGAACTGTCAAATCGTATCCAACAATAATAATTAAACTAGTATCATTCGAGAAATAAGGCCATGTGGTAGCAGTACTGTTGTTATTTCCCGCGATATAAGGAACGTCCAAAATGTAGGCGACCAGATTATTGGTACCAAGTGCCAAGGCTGGTTTTACACCTGTGGAGGAATTATAATCACCTCTCATTCCTTAGTATAGCTCTGTCCTACGCAAGAATTCACAGGTGTAATCCTAGCCTAGAGTCAGCATAACTTTGCACAAGAAAATGTGGTAAATTAAAAAAAGTGACCTGGCAACAAAATCTCTACCAAATTAACTGACAGTTCGACAAAGACAGGTTAATTCATAGGCAAAATTGTTGCCATGTAAAGAATATCGAAAAAATGGTTGTGCAAAGTTATGCTGGTCAGACTAACGCGACGGGAGAGGCGTGCGTAAAGTACACTTATTTGGTTTAAATAATAAATTCATTGATAATAATCATAAATTCAAGATTCAAAGACAACACCGATTTCACAACTACTATTTAATTATCTACGAACAAATAAAACATGGAAGCCGAACGCCATACTAAATACTTTCAAAAACGATCCTGAATTTTAGTTTACAAGTGTCACCCCCTGTTCAATGCATCACGGCAATGAATTAGAATGTCAACCTATAAAAACTTAAACCGCCATTTATAAATAGTTGTGATTGGTCCATCAAAGTTTTGATTGGCGATATTCAATAAACATTTGTTAAAGATGTTGCGCCGAAATATGCGCGGTGTCACGATAAGCGCTAAGTCCTGCCCATCTTGGCACAATTGAACAATTGGTATTGGGGGCATTTTTGAGCTGGCGTTAGGCGTCCATGTTTTATATGGTCGCAGATAATTATAAATAACGTATGTCTGTTGCAATAATAAATTATTTTAATTTTCAGACAAGCAGTCACCGTAAGCAAAAGCATGTCATGTCCTTGTAATTATAGTGGAACAGTACTGAAGACTGTCATTGTTTTGCTCATCTAGTTAGTGGTATAAACGGTTGTTAGCGATTGTTATTTTCGTCAAGAATAAGTGTTAAAAGCAGGTTTGATTTTATCTTCAGTTGGGTCAATATGGGTAACATAAGAAATAATAAAATAACTTGGACAGCTGTGCTAAGCAGAGTACTCATACAAACATGAGTTATGTTGACAGTTTTACCCAAATTGACCTGGTATTTTTAAATTGTTAGCGTTTTCTCAATTAATTTGCTTTGGTTCAATGTTTATTTTATCTAATTCAAACTAAAATTATATAACGTTAATAATATAATCTCTATAAAATATCAATAGGTTTTAAGGAATTATTATTTTATTTATAGCTCCATTTTGAGCAATTGTATCGAGTGATTGTATAAAATTGTGTAAGTTTGTTTTTTATTAACTAGGTAAGATCGACATATCCTGATAATATTTGGGTGAAGTCTACTAGTGCCTTAGAATACTTAGAAGTTAATATTTCTCGTGTCGTGTAACTTGAAATTTTAAGATAACACCACAAAAAGTAAAGCTTGAAACCGTTAATGTGATCATACATTTATTTGAAACAATTTTATAACAACTGAATTTGGAACTTATAAGTGCAGAGTGCCTTTCAAAAGGGCTTATGTCCACTCTGTCAACAAGGGATAGTTTTTCTACGATTTCATAAGAGAAATAATCTCTATTGACAAAGTGGAAATAAGCCCATTTGAAAAGACACTCTTCGAATGTTTAATCAAACGTAAAATTGAAATATTCAATTTTTTTGTTTCAAAATAGTAACAGTTTTAAACTCTTTATTCTAAAAACGCTATTTTTTAATTATTGTAATTGTTGTAAAATATTATTTCTAACTACTCATATATAGGTCTACGACAATTTATATATCCTAACCCCCTTATTCATAAACGTCTACTAACTTAACAAGCCGCTAATAATTGTTTGTCCCTTTCGGTCTTAACAATGTGTCCATAAGAGCAAAAGTGACAAACAATTATTAGCGGCTTGTTAAGTTAGCAGACGTTTATGAATATGGGGGTAAAAGTTTTTCTCTAAACAAATGTAACGTCTGTGTTGGTGCTTAAGATTTGTGCTTTTAATTCAGTCATGTTATCCAGGCCTGGCCTTAAAACTTCGCTTTTGAGGGGCATTTTCATTTAAATTTGTATCCCTAGTCTCCACACAACGGTGGGCGTAAGTAGCCGCCTGAAGTACCTATCACGTCACATTGTATCGAAGTAACACATCTACAGAAACGACACTGAATGGGCTTTTAAAAGGGACACCACTATATTTTTACGTGGATACATTTAAACAGTTAAAACAAGTTCTCTGTCAACACACTTCAAATGCTCAATTCCTCTATGTCTTGAACACTGGAGTTATAATAACTGATACCTAAATACATTTTATACATTTTTATACCATGGGTGTGTAATGTGTGTTTACTTAGACCCTTATCTTAGTCAAAAATATCAGAAGACACTCACAAATATATCTGTGCCAGCTTATCATAATAATAACCTGCCCACAACCAATGGTTTCGGCGATTGAAGAGAGTTTCGTGATTGCCCGATTTAATTTCATTGGGATACATCGATGACAGACCAGTCTATCATTATAGACAGATTTATAAATTTGCTCCTTAGGCTAGGCTTATATTTTTAAATGAATTTGCCCAGATCTACGCATCCCAAAGCTAGTTTATCTATAGTAACTTTTAATCGTCACATAGCTCTATAGTTCGCCCTGTGCATTTTAGTCCATCCCAGTCGTAAGTGAAGCTAATTTTGTTCCTAACGATATCTAGTTACTTAGTTTTAAAATGTTCATTTAGGATATATTAGTTATAAGCGATCACAAGTTTCTAATTACACCGTGTTTTGTATCGATATTTCTTTGTTTAGTTATTTTATATTTGTACAATTGTTTAATTATGATATGATAATCGAATACGGTCTGATAAGAGATTATTAGATACAAAATTTTATTTATTGATAATCAAAATTGAAATTCCAAAGATTTGGCTGTGTATCCATGAAATATCTGATAAGAAAAGACTGACGTTAAAATTATACTTCTTTTCTTTTGTATGTTTTCTCATAAATTATAATTCTTATTTAATCTTTATAACGTTTTGTAAGCATAATGAATTTTTGGAATATTTTATGAATTGTGAACGATATTGTTATAAATATATTTCATAATGAAATCATTTAAGGGTTTTATTGTGTTTTACTTCTTTTACTCGTGTTTTAATAGTCCAAGGATCACCTCTTAACCCTTAATCAAATACGAGTCACACCAAAATTTCATTGGTTTTTGCCCTTATCAGTGAGACATAAGATTCAAAACAGGTGGGAAACATATTCCCATTATCCGATTAAGGGTTAAGGTAACAAGTAACGAAAATGAAAACATGCATGTGATGTATATGCCCTCTACCAGTGGAATTGACTTTCAGATACAATTGATAAAATGACAAAATATGGAATAGTAACTCTGCTGCCTCACTAAATATTACAAGGTTCTATGTTGCACTATCAACTTGAAATTGACACATTTGACACTAAGTCCAGATTGAATTACCCCAAAAATTTAGCATAGATTGAATTTACATTCTTTCTGTATGTATTATATTGAAGTTAACCCCTCGTGTGCGGCGAATATTTTTTTCTTATAGTTTTCCCGTACACGGATCCGTGCTCCCGCATACGATGGGTTAAATGCATGACCTTGACAAAGATTTATTCAAATTTGAATTCTGACGTGTTGTCAATAGGGTCGAAAGTACATGATGCATACATAGTTACATACATCAGTCATCACTATGCATTTAAGGGTTAAGACTTGCTTTCGTTGACGTTATCTTAATTAAATCCTCTAAAATTAAATACTGGCTGAAAAACTAAGAATAAAGGACAAAAGCTAGATGAGTCGACAGCAAAAAAAATACATTGTTAAGGAAAACAAAACTTAACTTAAGTAAGACTAACTTTCGTAACAAAATAGAAGAGACCTTGATTTAGAACAATATTTTTGATTACTACTCAGATGTATTAACAGTACATACAATACAGTTTTTGTTAGTTAAAAGGGCCATTCAATGTGAAAAAGCTGTCCGCCAATTTTTTTTTAGTTATTTGGAACTTTTACTATCATTTCCACACAGAATCACGAGCTCTTTCGATCCTGATAGGAATAAAATTTTGTTAGAAGGTTTTTTTAATTTCGTTAACATAATTTCATACATTTTGTATCATTTTGTATGGCGGCAAAAAAATGGAAAGTTCAAAAAATATATGTAAATTATGAGACAATTATTTTCTCCCATTAGGATCGAAAGAAGTCACGATTCTGAGTAGAAATACTAGAAATCATATGAACATACCTATCTTACAAAAAAAGTGGGGGGTTAACTTTGAAAAAAAAAAATCTAAATGGCTTATTAAAGGTTAAAGAGAAATAACAGTAGAAATTTAAAAAAATCCTATTGGGCACCAGAGTGCTCAGAATAACACATTATTTTCTAATAAATACGTGTAAATACGAACAAAATGAAAAATAAAAAGCAATAGCTGTTTCCGCCCGGGATCGAACCGGGGACCTTGTGCGTGTGAAGCACACGTGATAACCGCTACACTACGGAAACGATATTACATTGGTCGAAAATGTTGGTTTTGTTCTAAAGCGTAACTAACGTACGAAAATTAAATAATATCGAAAGCTTTACAAAAAGTAGAGTCGACAAACACCGTACCGGCTAATCTTATCTGTGAATTCATCGGTAGCGTAGTTTGACAAAAATAATAAAAGCGTTCAATCAGCTCCGTCCACATCCAGTCTCCGCTGTCTCAGTCAGTCTCGCGGCCACTCTGCCCGCGATCACACGCGGCCGCCGTACCGCCCTATTGTCGGTGTTTAGTTGTGCCATACATTCTCAAATAATCGTAGTTAGCCAAAATAATCCACCATGGATCCTGAAGCTTTCTTAGACCTGGCCAACCAGGTCATAAAACTCAAAATGTTCCCATATTTTGACATCGCACATTCACTATTGTGTGCCCTTTCCGTAAGGGAGGATTTGGGTTCTGGTAAGTTTTCTATTTTTAAATCAACCGCCAGTTTCGTAATGTTCAACGCTTCCGCATCCTTGCGCTATTTTGCCCGTAAACGTATTGTATGGGGCTAACTAAAAATAAACACTATACCCGGCTTAAAATAGATTGGTTCCCTGCGGATCACACAGCTATATTATACCTATCTAATGCTAACCAGGTCGCTAGTTATAAACACCAAAATTTATGAAATAATTTTAAATTAACCGATGAATTATCAGATAGATTACCTAATTGCAATAAGAACCGACTTACTGCATTTATAATGGAATAAATATTATGAGCTATCTTATCATGAAAGAGATAAAGTACTTACTTTACCTTGCAAGAAAAACAATTCCTAGAAGAAATTTGACATTTGTTTTCGAAAATAATTGAGGTTATTATTTAGAATACAAATTACAAGGACTAATCTTGGTCCTGCAGATATTTTACAGCTAACACAGGAACTAAATAACTTCAGGAGCGTCCAATAGATGGCGTAAAAACAAAGAATGAATCAACTTTTGAAAACTTTTTTGAAAGTTCCAATTTAATATAATTGCGGCTTTTCCACTTTTCTATACATCAAAAGTTAATTTAAAAATACCAAAAAGGCAATCTGCCGGGCTCGTCCGGGATTTGAACCCGGGACCTCTCGCACCCGAAGCGAGAATCATACCCCTAGACCAACGAGCCATATCTACCACGCGCGAAATTACCGAACGAAATCTACAACATACTACGTCATCACTGGATTGCCGGAAACGATTTGCGTAGGTTATGTTTTATAACTTTTCGTTCTAAAACAATGATATCGTGTTTACAATGCATTTTATTCGCTCAAAGGCATAATGCACTTGCATATAAATAACATGAAATGCAAGCATGCACAATTGAACAAACAAATCACCTAGGTATAGTAGGTATACCTACCTAAACTAAGTACCCTAATAGTTCATTTATACCTATACCCTAATGCTCAACATAGTTACAGCTTGTCTCCGTATTATTTCGTACTGTAATTTATAATTAAAACGAGTATTCATAAAAAATACACTCTGGGACACCACGGACTCTCCTGTCAGAAAAGTGCTGGCCGCTTTTCGAGACATGCCGCCTTAAACGACATTATTCGCCGGTCTCTTGCCACCATCAACGTGCCAGCTCTTTTGGAGCCCACCGGCATCGCACGTGACGATGGCAAGAGACCTGACGGCATGACTCTGGTTCCATGGAGATTGGGAAGGGTGCTAGTCTGGGACGCAACGTGTGTAGACACACTGGCTCCTTCCCACCTCTCTGGAACCAGCAAACAGGAGGGTGCGGCTGCGAAGGCGGCCGAACATCGGAAAAATGTGAAATACTCGGGTCTCGGCTCCGGCTACATATTCATGCCATTCGGGGTTGAGACCCTTGGTCCGTGGGGTCCCAGCGCTCATAAGTTTTTTATAGACATATCTAAGCGGCTTGTCGACGCCACTGGTGACCGCCGTGCTGGCAGCTACCTAGCTCAACGCATAAGTATCGCGATACAGCGAGGTAATGCTGCCAGCATCCTTGGCACCATGCCGCGGGGGCCCAACTTTTTAGATTTATTTTAGTTTTATTTAGTCTTAATTTGATAGGTTTCTTTAGTTTAGTTATATTTTATTCTTTAGTTTATTTAGTTTTAATTTGATAGTATACTTTAGATTTAATTATTACTTATACCTTTTATATGCACAATTTGTACCGTTTAATAAAGTATTTTTGAGTAAAAATACTAAACAATATTGCACCTCCGCCATGCATAGGTAACAATAAACACAAAAATCAAAGTATAGATACCTATTGATAGCTTACTATGCTAACTCGTTTATCGTGCAGTTTCATACTTACCAACTTGGTTAGAACGTGACAGCAATGCAATGACGACATATGAATTGATAAATATGGGACCATTATAAGTAATCATAATTTTTTTTCATAATCATAATTTTTCATTCTACTTACATTTCAATTAGTTCTGGTCAAATAGACACTATATTTTATTCTTTACCTATTTATAAACGGAGGACTATTAGGTAAATAAATATATAAGGTTTCTTTTATCACCCTTTATAATCTACTTTTCACTTACGATCAGGTGGAGTGGAGCCACTGTGTTGTGCCAACATAAAAAAAAAAATACGGAATCCTAAAAAGGGAGCGGGAGGAACTAGAATGAAACTCACTGTGCCGTACCCTTTAGTTACACCCTACTGCTCCTCTAGATAGGGGAGATTAACTTAATAGGCCGCGTGGTATTTAAAAAAAAAATTATGACGATCTGTGCAAGTACAAGTTGTAACAAAAATCTTAGTCATAACATTCATAAACGTCGAACATCTCCATATAATCACTAAAATTAAAATGCGTTTGAATAAGGGGATAAGCCGCCAGAGCTATGCTATGTGGATGTGTTTCATATCCACGAACGACATTCTCGGAACGTAGCATGCGTCATTGATGCCTAAGATGTGTTTGTTGTTCAACGATGTATAGCTTTGGTTGGTGGATAATAAACTTATCCTCATAGCAAATCTCTGGTGGTAAGGATCCCTAACTACTTTTGGTACTGTGGTTAGCAGCTGCCAGTGTCACTGCTATTTTACATAGGAATAAAAGATCATCCACAAAGAAAATGAGTGGCTAAGGGTGTCAATGAATATTATATTCATTAACAAACCCACCAGTTCTGATTGCGAAAAGTAAAGCAAACCCATTTTCATTGTCAGCCTTGTTATCCTAGTCGGAAGAGACCTTACGAAACTGAAGGTTCCGGTTTCGAATCCCAGCGAGGTCATTATTTGTGTATTTATTAAAAAAAAACTGTTTATTTCATAAAAATAGAGATATTATGTTGTACAGACATTTAGTCTAATCTACAAATTTATAGATTATGTGCTAAGATTAAATTGTACTAACATTTTGTATTATTCATAATTTCAATCTAGGTAAATTGTTTAAATCTATTAAAAACTTTTACCGTTTATAAATTTTTTCACTAATGATTTCAGTTTGTGTGTTTTGGAAATTGTCTACTATAGGCTATCTATCACTAATATTTATTTCTTGGTCATATATAGCTGTTTATCTATTTAAGTAGGGTTAGTTGTGGCACATTGACACAAACGGACACAATGAAACTTTGCGATATCTCGGAAACCTGACCTTAACGGCTAGCCCCGTCTATCAAACAAGGACGAGCTTAGGGACCCTCCACAACTCCCCAGGGTGAGAGCGACGATCGCAGAAGGAGCACGTCGCTACATGCTTCAAAGCGAATTGAACCAGGAAAAGTAACAATTTTTATTTATATTTCGTAATTTTTTGCAAGAATACAGAGGATACTTTGGTAGTATTTATATTTTTGTCGTATTGTATATATATTCAAGTTTATCTTAAGCTAAATACTTTTAAAATTATTCAAGTTTTGGCCTCGTTTTTTTATTTAGTTTAAAATAATACCCTGGTGTATCACAATGAAACATTTTTATGTAATGTACAATGAAACAGGTCCATGTTTCGTTGTGTACTGTATAGTTTTATTGTACACCCAATGTGAAATTGCAAAAGGTTACTATTCTATGAGACTGTTCATTTAAACATGTTTCATGTTATCACCTCATTATCAACCTATTAAGGCCCACTTGTATAACCTAGGGTTAAACACTGACCAGTAGCTAGAGTGACAAATTTTATATGTACAATAAAATGGTCACTTTAGCTCCTGCTGGTGAATACCTGGTTATGTGGCTAAACCCGGGTGGTACAAGAGAGTCTAAGTAGTACATTTTAAATATTTTTTGGTGACTAGTATAATTATATTATATATTAATTATTTCGTAAAATTATATGCGTAGTAATAGTAGTCATAAAACATATTTTTTAACTTTTAAAACATTCTGTTACTACATATTGTATTAATATGTCATTGTTTTCATAAAATTTTTCGGTTGCTGAATGCACCAATGACATAAAGATTCGTTAATAAATTAATCTTCCCAAGAATCAGTACTCTTTACTAAGAACAACCACATAATATATAATAACCTATATGGCTACTGTTTATGTAACTCTGTTTCAATGATGGTTACCCGTGATATTTTTTGTTTACAATGAAACAGCTCACGGTGTTTTACTGAACACTATTTATTAGTACACATTGAAACAATACACTTTTTTCATAAACATTTTAAGAATATATACGCAATTTTCAGGATTAGAGCCACTTTTTTACACACCATAAAGAATGATGACTATTAGTCTATTAAATGGCAAAATATACGATTTTTAACTTTCAAATTACCTGAGATGGGACAGTTTAAAAAGTTGAATGTTTCATTGATGACAATAGTTTAAGTAATATGTTTAACAATAAAACATACGTACACAATAAAACAACATGATATTTATGTTGTCACAAAGTGTATGATATCTATCGTGGAGATGCCCAGGACCCTTCCGCGTTCGACTGGGTTGCAGTCATACTACGAGGACACATAAAACATAACTTTTTTTGCAATATGTCGCAGTTATCGACGACATTGTTAAGGTACAATGAAACTTGGGTTGTAAACAATGAAACAGTCTTTCGGATTCATGTATCTTTCAGTAGTCTTATTAATCATTTAACAAATTGGAATCCTACTAAACTAAGCCTACTCCAGCCTACCGTTATTATTAACTTTCCTTTATTTTGTATTCATTGCAAGCGTACTTATATATAGGTTTCATATAACACAGTTCCAATGTTGGTTAAGTCTGTTTCATAGTTCATTGGATTTATTACATCTGTTTCAATGTAAAAAATCAGGTGTTTCATTGAATACATGCACGAGGACACAATGAAACAAATCTCATTTTTTGTTGAAAGTTGTATAACACATATACTATTGAAAATAAGTAGAAACCAAGAATGCGATTCGATAGCCAACTAAATTGTTTATCTTCGAACACAATATCTCACTCGTAACTTCAAAAACACCAGAGATACAATGGTTTGAAATTTAGTTGTGTCGTTGATCCACAACTTACCCTATATATGGTCGCTTGGTAGATCCCCACATATTAAGCTTAGGTACAGTGGGACCAGGTTGATTTGTGTAAAGGTGCGTTTAAACCAATAGAGCATTCGCTGTTCTAGCGCCCGTTCTACGAAATCAACCAATCACGTTTTGTGTACCGATCGAATTTCGTAGAGTGGGGGGTTAGAACAGCGAATGCTCTTTTGGTTTGAACGCACCTTTATTAAGTATCAATCAAACCTACCAAATTTGATAGGGATAAGTAAAGTAAACCCATTTTTTATCTCATCCCTCATAATTTCTGTCATCCTTCAGGCGCACAGGCGTTCTCCCGCAAACACCCGCTAGCGTGCTGGCTCTCGACCATGCTGGTCATTTTCGCGGGCGGCATGGTCGTCAACGGGTTGCTAGGCGAGCCCATACTCGCGCCGCTGAAGAACACGCCGCAACTCCTCATAGGCACCGTGACATGGTAAGTGCTGTCATATCTCGTACTAGATAGCCTGTCATCCATCCTCTCACAGAACCTCAAACACTTTGTGAATTCATCCATCTCCAAGCAAATATAGGTACCTAAGTCACACTCGGGTGTTGATGTCAGGAGTGCGTCGAGCAATGAGAGTGCACGAGAGAGTGATGAGTTCTTATGCGAGACAGTAGGTACCTACATGTCGCAGGGACGGCTCACAAAGGTCGCGGTAGTGGCCGTAAACAAATGACGGCCGTAATCAGGGGCGTATAGTCTCAAGACTCGAGCTACATGTATGAAACGAACTGTTGGCCTACCGCGAACACCGAAGTTCGTATACGGGGATTTGTCTCTGTCACACTAACGAAGGCATCATTGGAGTGACAGAGATAGATCCCCGAAATTTTTGAACTTCGCAGTAGGGCCGCTGGGGGCCACACTTTCAATGGGAAGAAGGGTGTGTCTGGTTCTGGTACCTTATTAGTCTTAATACATATGGAATGTCAGTGCCGCGGGTACATACACCTAGCTTCTAGGTACTAGTCTAGTAACTATAGACGGTGATCTTCAGGGTTCGGCGAGGTATGTTGCATTGCATGGTCAATAGACCACTGGAAACATCAACAACGGCCTGGTTAGTTGGTTAGAGGTTGAGCTTATTTTAAACCTAAAAAATAAACATCAGTTCTTCACCAGCGCGATATAGAAGGCCAGCAAAAAAGGAGAAAATTCGACAACGACGAATAAAACGACATCGGCTCAGGCCTACTACCGCGAACGAAGTTCTCATATTTCGGGGATTTTTCTCTTTTACTCTCCCTTGGAGTTACAGAGACAAATCTTTGTTTAGGAACTTCGGTGTTCGCTGTAACAGGCCAGTTCACGATTTCAATTCAAAAGCCGTTTTCCATTATTGTTCTCCACAAAACTACAGACTTGCTTTGCTTAGAAAATCAACATCTCTTGATTAGGAATTTCACATTTCCAGGTACATAGTATTCTACACACCCTTCGACGTCGGTTACAAAGTGGCCAAGTTCCTGCCAGTGAAGATAGTCGCGTCGGCTATGAAAGAGATCTACCGGGCGAAGAAGGTGTACGACGGAGTCAGCCATGCTGGCAAGCTGTATCCCAACGCTTACGTCATTATGATCATTATTGGTAAGTGTGAATTTTAAATAGTACTTTGAGGTTGGGAGCACTTCTCCCAGCTTGCTGCAGCCGTGCTGCAGTCTTGACTCCCAGACTCAAACTTGCGTGGAAGAAAGTTCGGCATGACATTTTATTCAAATAGGACACTAGCTTAAAGTGTGCTTTTAAGTAAAGCCCGCGGGCAAGTCTCTTCAAATGTATTTAGGGATTTACTTACCTAATCTATCATCTGTCTGGGTAAGTAATGTAGGTAACTAATATACATGACCTATGTCATCGAAGTACGTTTGAAATAATACATTTGCGTGTCTCAGTGCAGTACCCAAGGGGGTCACATGATCTCTTATGCGATTCAGCGTAGGTTCAGCTCGTCAGTTTTTGACAGTATTCTATGGAAGTAACACATCGCGATTCAGATCTGGCCTTTTGAGATTAGTAGATCGTGGTAGTCCCCCAGGAGTCTTAATTACTAATGGTTTTGCTACTGGATTGATTTTTTAGGCAATTTATGAACAATAACCAAGTTTTGCTGTTAAGTCATTTAATCTAATCAATGGACGTATTTTTCAGGTACCCTGAAGGGTAACGGGGCAGGCTTCACAAAGTTAGTGGAGAGGCTGATCCGAGGAGCCTGGACTCCGACCGCCATGGAAACAATGCAGCCTAGCTTGTGAGTATATCTATATTACATCTAATCAGGCACCTACTTAGTACTTAGTAGGTGCCTGATTAGATGTACCCTACCTAATCTTACGATCATCGCTAAATATATTTATAGTAAAAGAAAGACATTACAGCCGTTCCTCATTTACTTTATGCTCTTTAACTCGTTAATCTTAATAACTATTTACATTAGATGGACATTTTTCGTTTACAGTCGCCATCAGACATACAATATCTGAACACACCTTTATTGCCATAACGATAAAGGCGTGTTCAGATATTTTTGAGCGCTCCAGACGCTACGATAAATCTGATTGCGACTGTAAAATGAAAATTAGGTAGTCTACTAGTCTTTTGCGTTGAAATTTTATCGACAAATGCTTTTATTTCAGCTACACCAAGGCATCACTCGTTGCGTCGGTGATCTTCGTTCTGGACAAGAAGACTGACCTCATCTCCGCGCCGCATGCACTTGTCTACTTCGGCATAGTCATCTTCTTCGTCTACTTCAAGGTAAACTACATTACGTACTTACGATTACACATAACCTTAGGAAAAATATTGGGGCTAGAATAAACCCTTGCGGGACACCAGAGTTCATGGCTAGTTATGCTTACACGAAAGCAGTCACTTAGGTACTTATGAACTGTATAGTACATATTATAAATGATACTACATTTATTTTTACGATTTTTGAGGGTCTAGCATGTGAAAGCCAGCTTCCACAAAAACCACAGTATCCGACTCAATCAAATGCCTTTAAAAAGTGTGAGGTGAGTTGCTGGTTAACTGGTGGTGAATAGGTAATTAATTGTATTGATTCACATGTGATGAATTTAATTAAACTAAAGCAGATCACAAAATAGGTACCTATATACCTATTTATAAAGTAGAAACATAAGTACAAACTCTTTACGTAGAACAGATGAGTTATCCTAAGGAAACAAATAAGGAATTAAGGCAACAAAGTAAATGGGCCCCCGATTGTGCACCATGTATTTTGCAAAGTTCTTTGATTTTATCGTATCTAAAATTTCTGCAAAATTATATTCCATGCCTATAAATCTATACCGCGAACAGCGACATTATTATAACAAGAAACTTAATATGAACACGAAGACTATAATAGACACCATCATGATACTCGTAACAACTACTTACTCGACCGTAAGTCGTAACATGAAGTTATACTTGGCCTTGTGAAGTAATCACCTCGTTTCCATTTGCAATGTTAAATTGACGGAAAGCCACGCCCTTGATCCAAAGAGATAAGAACTGTTTTCGGCGTTTTCTCTCCATTTCGTGAGCTGCATATTTACAATAATCATTATTCATTAGGATGTCTACAGTTACAACTATACGTTCTTAGATAGAAGATACTGCGTAAAACTATTTTTCTCAAACTTGCTACGAAATGTTGATGTTACTTACTTTAAATTAAACCCGGAAATACTATGTATCCGGTGGCATATACTAAGATGATATGTAAAGAGATTTCATATATTTATTTCACACCTAGGACTGCAAACAAACTGTCTTTTGTTTTGAAACGTCAAATTGTGACACCAGGTCTTGACATTCAGCCACAGAAAAAAAAAATAACATAAAAACTAATGTCTACACCACCAGGTAAAAGGATACCTCAAACAGATTAAAAAAAATTAGGCGCGAATGTTTTTTTTTAATGTTGTACGATACAGTACTATTGGTTTATTTACAAATCAAATAGTTTGGTTCGGCGAAATCAGTTAGGTAGTTTTATTTCATGGCAAGTTTGAGAAAAGCACTATACAAATCTCGGCGAGAAACAGGGTTACAGGCCGCGTATTCCTATCTGGCCTCAGTTCCTTCGGCCAGATATATCTACTTGGCCTGTAACCCTTCGTTTCCCGTCCTCTATAGTAATGTACTATTTCTCCAATATGCTCGGAAATGTTCGCATTAATGTAGCAAAAACGAAACGCGAAGTACCTTCTTATGTACCAGCTCAAATTAAAAAAAAAGATTTTCATTATTGTACAGTTTTTGCGGCCGCGAAATTGTACTAAAATCCATTAATGTATTGTTTTTTACTTCTTAAAAACTACTTTTGGACTTTGAAAAAAATGCATACAGCCAAATTCTAAAGCCACGACCAAACGCCTGGTCTGGATAGAGCGAGAGACGGCGATCAAATCTATGGCCGTCTCGTTCTATCATGAGTTACAAACGCCTCGGTGTGTCAGGTCGTGTAGGTACGGTTTAATGAAACCATAGATATCGTTACTATTTTTTATGAACGACCATGCATTAAAAAAAAGTTTAGGCGGGAATCATAAGAGATTTTTTCTTTTCAATTGTTATTCAATTTGCAAGAAGAATTACTTAATCGATTGTAATAAATTTTGTTTTATTTCCTTGCATGTTTGGAGAAAAGTCCTATATGTGCCTCGGACGGAAATAGAATTTCGTGGATTCGTATGTAATTGTCGGCCTCAGCTTCGCTTCGTCCGACAAAAAATACTCATCCACGAAATTCGCTTTCCCGGCCTCTGCAATAATGTACTATACCAGATAAATTTTATAGATATATGAGTTTGAGTATGACTAGAATCCCCACTTTTACCATAATTCCTTGATATTACTCATAATTGACTTGATAAGACCTATTACAGGTAGATATTGTTGTTTTAATGAGCGAAATATGTGGGTGTGTGGTTTAAGCGACCTTACATACCAATATGTAGAGGTACGGAATAAAAAATACCTGAGTACCGTAAGATTTACAAAAATATTTTATAACGAGTCACTCACGATTTGTAACATGCCGCGATAGAACACAATACGAGAATAACTGCAGATTATTTATAAATAATTTTTGAGCTTCATGGAAGTTTAATAGATGTTTAATATATACTTAAATGCTTCGTTCCAGCTATCCTCAATTCTCCTGGGCATCCACGATCCCTTCGTGCCGTTCGAGAACCTGTTCTGCGCACTCTTCATGGGTGGAATTTGGGACTCACTGGCAAAGCTCCTAGGCAAGGGCCAGCCTAAGGAGGAGAGCAAAGATGTTAAGAAGACTAATTGATGCGACACGTGAGTTACCCTTTCTATAACATAACTGAGATTCCTTCCAGAATCTTCCATATTGTTGATTTGATAGGCGGAGGACTCATTGGCCAAGTTGGTGGGTAAACGCCAACCTAAGGAGGAAAGCGAGGACGTTAAGAGGACTAATTGATGCGACACGTGAGTTACCCTTTCTATAACATAACTACGATTCGTTCCAGAATGTTCCACATTGTTGATAGGCGGAGGACGCATTGGCCATCTTGCACGGTAAAGGCCAGCCTAAGGAGGAGAGAAATAACGTTAAGAAGACTAATTGATGCGACACGTGAGTTACCCTTTCTATAACATAACTACGATTCCTTCCAGAATGTTCCACATTGTTAATAGGCGGAGGACTCCTTGGCCAAGTTGGTGGGTAAACGCCAACCTAAGGAGGAAAGCGAGGACGTTAAGAGGACTAATTGATGCGACACGTGAGTTTACCTTTCTATGACACAACTACGATTCGTTCCAGAATGTTTTGCATTGTTCATGGGCGGAATAAGGGACCGATTGGCCAAGTTGGTGGGCAAAGGAGGGGGGCAAGGACGTGAAGAAGTAATTGATGCGTCACGTTTCACACACATCATCAGTCTAGCTCTAGTCAACTAGCTGCTGGATATATACCTCTCCTTAGGTGATTCTTACGACACCCATAGGCACACAGGTAAATTGTGTGTATTTTTATGGAGTTTGTTCGGAAAGTGAAAACAGGTGAGAGTGTGGCTTGCTGTTAAATTAAACACCATAATTTCCCACACAAACCCTACCAATACATTTGATTTGTGCTTCACAAAAACTTCTGTAGATGGCTTCACCAGCTTTCTCACTATACAAGAAAACTGAAAGGTATTCGGATAGAAGATGCATACATGTATTGTTTGCCCTTGTGTCTTGTAAGAGGTTGCATATATACTCGTATACCCGAGAAATTAGACCGGTGGTTGCTAAGACCGACAGGCCGTGCGGTACAGGCATCAGCCGCTAAAGATGAGTACGTGGTTTCGATTTTTTTTTTTTTTTTTATACCACGTCGGTGGCAAACAAGCATACGGCCCGCCTGATGGAAAGCAGTCACCGTAGCCTATGGGCGCCTGCAACCTCAGGGTGTCACATGCGCGTTGGCGACCCAATAAAAATAACGTTGGCACAATAAAGTGGCTCCACTCCACCTGATCGTAAGTGAAAAGTAGAGCCCAAATCGCGGCGGCAACGAACAGGAGACAATCAGTAACCTGTTAGTTGCCACCGCCTTGCTGGCCCGCTAGATGCTGGTAAATACACCGGCTGACCCCGCAACACGGCAAACACGAAGGTAAGTCATTTCACGGGCGTTTACACCGAATGTACGGTGGTAGCCAACCAGGCGGGTACTAGTAAAAATACCCTACCACCGGCTGAGAAGCTGGATACTCAGTATTTCCCTTAGTCGACTCCTACGACACCCACGGGAAGAGAGGGGCGGTGATTTTTGTATTCTTACTCCGTCACCGCACGGAAGATTCCCATCTCTGACGTTTGTGCTCTTAGTATTGTTTCTTTGGTACATATACAGGGTGAAAAGGGACGACGTTCCTTCCCGCTACCGAGTACCGACCAAGTCTACCAACCATTACGATCAACTTTCAGTATATTAAAATAAAATTCAACCCTTCATACAAATTGAGTGATTTGTTACGAGTTCAATAGTATGGGCAAGTAAATTTTCCATGTAGGTACATACACTTTCGATGTTGATCCCATACTGAAAGTTCATCGTACCTAATGGTTGGTAGACTCGGTCGGTAGCGCGAAGGATAGTCGTTTCGTTCGATCCTGTCTGTAATTTACCTACTATTAAATAGCCATTTCTTCAGGCGTTTTTATGTATGGTTAAACTTGGTCAGGTAATCTAGGACCACATTGAATAAGTTGTAATTCGATTATGTTTCTTTACAGGTCAAAAACCACCCACGCTACGTTATCAACTGACACCGACAATGTAACATAACGGTCGCAAAGATACATAAAAGTATCACAAAAAAAGAAAATCATAAAAAAATAGAAAAAATACCTTTAAATCCTAAAAAAATGGCACAACGACCAAAGTATTTTTATTTCTTTGCTATTGTTTGACTAGTCATTTAAGTTCAATATTTAAATAAGGACTTTGTTATGTATGATTACTTAATTAGTATTAGCGTATTGTTTGGATTATTCCTATTTCCTATGAATTGCCAAAAAATAGTTAGATTACATAACATAACAGTTATATCGTGCTGTGACTCATGGTTGACCTAAAGGCACCTAAAAATATAATTGTCCTTCCTTAACACGTGTGAGGCCCGATTGACGGACGAGCACACGCGAGTTCCACAAAAAACTGCGAGGGTGTTTGTGGAGTATTGAGTATATGAAGCATTTGATGCATTTAACACTTACATTGTCAGCTTCAAAACACACACATTTCTAGTAGGTACAGACTTACTCAGAATAAAGTCTAACCCCCTTATTCATAAACGTTTGTTAACTTAACAAGCCGCTAATAATTGTTTGTCCCTTTTGCTCTTATGGACACATTGTTAAGACCGAAAGGGACAAACAATTATTAGCGGCTTGTTAAGTTAACAAACGTTTATGAATAAGGGGGTAACAATGTAAGGGTCAAGTGCTTTAACAATAATTATACATGTAAGCGTCTGTGTGAGAAAAAAACAAAACATGATCGAGCATTGTAATTACTATTAACTGTATGTTATTTTAGTTTAGAATCGAACGACTCAGAGACCGACTTCCTTTTCCACAAAATGCTAAAATATAAGGAACATTAAATGAACAGTATTGAATACATAGGTATTTATTGAAATATATTATTATATTGATAAATAATTATTAATAGTGACATGAAAAGCTTGATCGAGCCGCAGGGTGCTAGCGACGAGAGACACGCTTTTCGTGAGAATTGACATTAAATAACGGTTGTTATTCGCCTTAAATGAAAGGAAGTATTAAATTGTTTTATTAATTTGGTGGTTTTATTTGTCGATATCGCCATATCCTATAGCTATACTATGAGTTTCCACCAGGTTATTAACGCGTACTTACTTTCTATCCATCCCGCTCGTACAGGTAAATTCAAGAAAGCAGGCACGAATGCATCGAGTAAGTGACAGAATGTATCTATGAGTGGATGTCAAAATGACAGTAGATACAGGTTGGTATAGCACGGCATACACACAATAGGTAATAGATGTTATTCATTTCATTCATTCCATTCGTGCCAGCTTTGGTGAATTTACCTGTACCTACTCGTGTATTGCCGAATAGAAAGTAAGTCTGCGCTAATAACGCGGCGGCAGGTCATGGTACGGCTATTCAGTCGCGGATCCAGGATTTTGTGTGGGGGGGGGGGGGGGGCATTGACCCTATGATACACAGCAATCAATTTCTTCAATTTTTAAAAAACAGCACGTAGGTCAGTGTTCAATGGAGGCACCTGGGCAGCTGCGGCTACTGTTTGAATTAAATAGCTTCAGTGTGCAATGGATAGGTACTGAAGTTAATTGTGACAGCAATAATTTTGACGCACAGCAATAATTTTGTGGGTCAAGGGAAAGGATTATGCACTGCGACCATATATAATGGACGTCTAACGCCAGCTCAAAAATGCCCCCAGAAACAATTGTTCAATTGTGCCAAGATGGGCAGGACATAGCGCGTTTCTTAACACCGCGCACCGCGCATATTTCGGCACATGTTTATAGAATATAGTCAATGAAAACTTTGATGGACCAATCACAACTATTTTGAAATGGCGGTGTAAGTTTCTATAGGTATAGTATAGGTTGACATTCAAATTCATTGCCGTGATGCATTGAAGGGGGGGTGACACTACGAACAAATAAAACATGGAAGCCTCACGCCATACTAAATTGCCTTTCAATAACGGTCCTGAATTTTAGTTGACAAGTGTCACTCCGTCTTCAATGCATCACGACAATGAATTTCAATGTCAACCTATAAAAACTTAAGCTGCCATTTAAAAATAAGTTTTGATTGGCTAATATTCTATAAACGTTTGTCAAAGATGTTGCGCCGAAATATACGCGGTGTTAAGACAAGCGCTATGTCCTGCTCATCTTGGCACAATTGAACAATTGTTTTTGGGGGCATTTTTGAGCTGGCGTTAGACGTCCATGTTATATATGGTCATTGTCAACTAACATTCAGGACCGTTTTTGAAAGGCAATTTAGTACTTATGGCCTGCGGCTTCCATGTTTTATTTGTTCGTAGATTATGCACTAGGTAGTAGGTACCCCCCTCATTTATAAACGTCTCCTAACTTCGCAAGCCGCTAAGTATTGTTTGTTCCTTTCGGTCTTAATCAATATCCACCTTATTCAAACCGCCTCCTAAGTACCTATTGCTTGTCCGTTTCGCTCTTATGGACACATTGATAAGACCGAAAGGGACAAAAAACACTGAGCGGCTTGCTAACTTGGGAGACGTTTATGAATAAGGGGGTACATCTGTAGAAATACCTAAATATGTACGAACGCTATATGTTTTGGGTTCCCCCCTAGCGGGATTTCGCGTATAAAAAAATTACGGGTGTGACTATAAAATTTTATTTAACACTATTGTATTATACTCACAAGAGCATACTTTATGAAACAGAAATATAGCAATATAATTAAAGTTTCTTTTTCAAGTTACTGTAGGAGACCCGCCGGGAGAATCCAAAAAACCGATTACTGGTGATGTGTATAAAAGATGTATCGGTACATTCGGTACATACGCGCCACAAAGTTAAATCCCTCAAAAACTTCTTCTTCTTCTTCTACCCAATCTTTCCTCTACTTGATTAGAGTACCTAATATCTCCATCAGTGCTTGCGTGATAAGTGTGATAACTATTTATTTATTTATTTTTAAATTATCCTTTATGTTACTATATTTTTGTTAATGGGCATTTTCACTTCTAGGGACACCCAATTAGCTTAACTCTCACAAAAAAGTTAACTTCGATGTCAGCTTTGTAGGTAACGACAATTAAGCATTAAATATTAACAAAAATATTTCTTTATCGATTAATCCAGAAAGAATACGAGCTTAAATGCAATATAAATCATGAATGAAGTGGATTTTCGTAAATATTTAATGCTTAATTGTCGTTACAAAGCTGACATCGAAGTTAACTTTTTTGTGAGAGTTAAGCTAATGAGGGTTTTCGATAATTTTTCTGCCACCAGGGCGGCGCTTCGTACGCACCTGGTCTCGACAGCTGTCAGATTCATACTATTCATAGGCACCTGGGCCTAAAATATTGAAATTCTATTTTATTTGGAAGAGAATTGATTTTGTAATGGATTACGACTAATACATGGTCGTCGAACTGAAGATTGAACTCTAAAACAGGCGCTCAAAGTCACTGGTATTAAAAATAATTACTATAACTTTGTTAGTTTCATGAGAATTGACTTGGAACTATTTTATTTATTTATTTTAGGTAACAATATGCCTAAAGTAATGGTTTTCAGAATAAATAAACCTAATAAATATGTTGAAAAATAAATGCGCGTATTTATTTTGACAGTTCGTTAAACGGTCGGCTCAGTGCTGCCATCTCACCTCCCCATAGCGGCAGAAAAAGTATCAAAAACCCTCATTGGGTGTCCCTAGAAATGAAAATGCCCTAATAGATGATTATTTTTCTCCATCTGATAAATAGTTGAAAGTGAAGATAGTCTATCGCTGTCAGGCAAGGCCATGGTAACGGGACTATGGCCCAAACTAGCCCATCCAACTTATGTGGTTACGGTATTCCGCTGCCAACTTAACTGCGGTTCGCTAAAGCTTACAGCGTTGGGATAAGGTGTGTTATTGCGTGGCGGGATGAGCTAGTGGTGGGTGGCTTCAATGGCGGCGAGGTCACTGCCGGAGACTGGACCCGGCTGTCGTCACACCGAAGCGAATCAGTGACGAATATTTTCATATATTCATCAGCGATTTTGTTTCGTTCCTCTAAAACGGAGAAAACAGGATCTCCGGCTGGATGCACATTGCACAACCAACTATACGCACCGACGGTAAAAAGTTGAAGTCGTCGAAGGAACTTCGTAGATATATTGCAGTGTGAGTTTCCGTCAAAAGCACTATTACAACGTCAAGTAAATGAAAATCTATGTAGGTAAATAGGTACCTATACACTTATACTGTACCCATGCTGCTACCATTATGAGTAGGAACTATCCATGACATTAGGCTTATAGTAGCTAAACACGAAGCGATTTACATTGCGCCGGTTTACATTTGCTAAAATACAAATTAGAAAGCGAAAGTATCCTCCAATGCATGTTACCTACTTGTGCAAGTCTAAATTGGCGTAATTTAATCGCTTCGTGACTGGCTACCATTACAGTACTTACAAGGGTGCTTAGACAAGTTGCCAATCGCTAACGCTTAATCGTCAATCGTAAACGAAAGGCAGCTAACTGTCTTTGTTGCACTAATATGAAAGAGTGATAGAGGGGGAAAACTACGATACGCTAATAAGCGTTACGCCGCGGCCACGACATCGGTCTAAGGCGACCGGCTTAGCGGAAAACGTATGGTGCTCCCTCTCGTACCCATTACACTATTATTCAATATACTCTATGGTACCCATATCGGCATCCCACTCCAACTCATGGATTCGCTCGCCGCTGGTCGCCTTAGACCATCAATGCCGTGGCCGGGCCGTTAATTAGCGATTGGCAACTTGGCTAAGCATCAAGGTCAGAGCAACTGACGGTCATTCCCCGCGAATCCTACATTAAGATTCGCAAGACGTCCGTGTGATTGAGGACCAGGTTTGCAATGAAGTGACGTGTGCGCCAGCGTTAGATGCGCGTGCGCAGACTGCCGGCGCGAACGCGTTCCATTTTCAAAAACTTTACTTTTTAAAGCCGTTTTTATAACGCGCCAGTGCGTACAGTGAAGTTGATAGTTGATGGGAATCAGGAACCGACGTAAGTGATGTTTTTTTCTTATTTGAGGTATAGTGGAGGTTTTCATGGAATTTTTCCTTGATACACGCAACCATCAAGTTATATTGACTTGATAGTTCCTGGAAAACTGTTTAATGATTAAAGTTTTTTATGCGAAATCTATCTAAGTCGATTCGAATCTTAATTCTGGAAACTTTATTAGATTAGATTATACCTACTTAGATTTACTTACCGGTACCTTTGTAATTATTTTATAGGTACCCTACCTTATCTAAACCTATAAATTCTTACATAAAGATAGTCACAAAGTAAAGTAAAAATACACAAAGTAAAAATAAAATGTACTTAAGGTGATTTCCCATTCATCTAAAAATGCGTTTGTAATAAAATATTAGTAGTAATTAAATAGGTATCTGGATCATTTCCATGTATTTGCCTCATCTCCGGTATAGGCATTCCGCATAATAAACTAAACCGGTCTTTACAGAATACATGAATCATTCATTCATCACAAGATCATCTGCTTTTAATATAATGGGCTTCTGTTAATTAAATGTCAAAGTCGTTGGTAATAACGAGAATGTCTGCAAAAGATGTTTATGGACAGTCAAGTGCAATAATATGTATCAAAAGAATCCTCTTATAAACATATGTCACGTCGTTCTTATTAGTTATTGTTATTATATTAGAATCAAAGTGCACTGGGACATATTTAAGAGCAATTTTATATACACCTTATTTTACCTTTGACTGCTGTTTTGGTTATCCGTTATCCTTTATAGGGCACCGGTCTCAAAAACGACCACCAACACTGTCTTTATGTATTTTTTACTTACACAGAAGTTTTTGTACTATAGGGTTTATTTTTTGGACTTTATAGGACTATTTTTTGAGTCTTGCCCGTTAAAGGGTTATAATGGAAATGTCTGAACCACGCAATGTGTCTTAATTTTTTTAGAAAGAGCACCTAGCGAAAATAGACGTCTAAGCCACAAACTCAACTCTTGCGTTAGGTCAACAAACTGGTTTGATTTCTTTTCTGTGAAAATCGTATATTCGATGGATCCATCTCCGTCACTCTTATCGCAGCTCGATTGTCAAAGAAATAAATATTGTAAAAAATATCATGGGACAGTCTTACACGAATCGACCTATCCCGATGATAAGCTCAATTAAAGCTTGTGCTATGGGTACTAAGCGACGATATATGTAATAGATAGATATACATTCTAGATACTTTTAAATACGTAGAAAACAACCATGATCAAGAAACAAACATTTGTGATAACACTGATAACCCCAAAAATACATGTCCTCGCCAGGTTTCGAATCCTAAACCTACATCTACATGCCTGCTCCATAAGCAGGGTCACTAGATCACTACCAACTAGGCTACGGAGGCTGACAAAATAGATAGCTTTAGATTTGCTTCTAATCTTCTGTTCGCGGTAGACTCTCAGGATACTTAGCCAAGTTGCCAATCGCTAACGCTTAGTAGCGTATCGTAGTTTTCCCTCTCTGTCACTCTTTCATATTAGTGCGACAAAGACAGCTAACTGCCTTTTGTTTACGACTGACGATTAAGCGTTAGCGATTGGCAACTAGTCTAAGCACCCTGGCCTGCTACGAACACCGAAGTTCGTAAATTTCGGAGATTTTATCTCAGTCACTCCAACGACGGCGTCATTAGAGTGACAGAGAAAAATCCCCGAAATTTGTGGATTTCGTAGTTTGCGGTAGGACCGCAGAACCCATCCTTAGTGCTCATGAGCATTCAATATGTTCCATGTCAGATTAAAGTGCAACTCATGTTATCATAAGATCAAGATTGTCATCAAGATATTTGTAATTGAATCAATTAATTAATAATTGTGATTATACTATCATTTAATTAATGATACACATCAACTCTCAAGAAAAGTGTGTGGGTACCCATTCGTAGGGTAGGTTAAAAAAATGTAAACAGCAGATATTAAATTTTTCATCACACTTGCTGTCTAAGCGCGCCATTGCTTGCATGCGTGAAATTCCCTAGGGAGTAATATAAATGTCAGTACGTCATTTAATAATAGTTTGTCTTAAAACTTATTTTTTTGTCGGCAAGTGTGATGAAAAACTTGTACTTACCTCCCTTGATGCACAATGTACTATTTCATCACACTTGGTGTCACAAAACAGAAAAAACGTTATATTTGTTCTGTGCTTGGTGTCTAAGCGCGCCATTGCTTGCATGCGTAGCGGGACTAATAGAAAAGTGAAATTCCCTAGGAAGTAATAGAATTGTCAGTACGTCATAGAATAATATTTTGTCTTAGGTAAAACTTATTTTTTTGTCCGCAAGTGTGATGAAAAACATTGTATGCATCACGGTCGGTAAGCGGAAAACTAACTCAACACTCTCGTTAGTAATTCCGTACTTACCTCCCTATATGGCCACAATTTTAAAATTTGCGATTATTTAGTTACTGTAGATATATTACACTTACAATTGGAATGATATTACCACATTGCTCACCTTAATGCGTAATTGCCGTGGTCATAACATTGCATCGAGGGTGAATGAACCGAGTCCCGTCAGAAAAACGTAAAAAACGTGCGCGCGCGCCGCTGCATTTGCAGTTCACGCTCACTTTCGGAAACTCGCATCTGTATGTTGTTTTCATTGTGAACCTTAAGCCCTTGACTATAGGGTTGCTTTGATAGAATACTTTCGAGGTTGAGAATATGAGGGGATGTGATGGGCGGGTATATCGTTACTATTGAGAAGTCTACTTTCAAAGGGGTTTTCATCACACTTGCTTTGTAAGCGCGTTATTGCTTGCATGAATCGCGAGTGTAATAGAAAAGTAAAATTCCATAGGGAGTAATAGAAATGTTAGTACATCATTTAATCCTTTATAGGGCACCGGTCTCAAAAGCGACCCACCTATAACTATAACACTGTCTTTTTGTATTTTTTCTTACACAGAATGTTTTGTACTACAGGATTTATTTTTTGGACTCTATAGGACTATTTTTTGAGTCTTGCCCGTTAAAGGGTTAGTAATATTTTGTCTTAAAACTATTTTTTTTACTGAAGTGTGATGAAAAACATTGTATGCATCACGGACATCACGGTCGGTAAGCGGAAAGCTAACTCGAGTCATTATAAAAGCCCTCCGCTTACTTACCTCCCTTGATGCACAATGTACTATTATTTGATGCTTACTATAAAACCGTACAATCAATCCCTTTCATTTGGTACTTGTTATTTTTTAAACAATACATATGACCTAAATTACGTGTCACGATAGCTGAGGACGTGAGGTTCATCTCCGGCGTTGGGAAACTGCGGTATTTTTTCTTTGGTAACAATCTTCATCTAATAAATTGAGCTGCTGTCTGTTATTCAAAAGGCCAGTAAATTATTGTCAGCCATTGTGAACAGCTCTTAATGAAGAATCTGGGAATAGATCGTTACAAGAAAAGTCCTGAATAAATATGAGGACCTTTAGATATATTTTAATGTATCTACTTGAAGACTACGAAATCTTAACAATTTGGACACCATGACTTATACATCGGCACCGCCGGTTCAACGCCAAAGACCGATATATAAGTCGCAGGGCCCAGAGCATTATAAATCTACAAGCATGTGTTTAAAGTTCAAATTCACTTTTGTCTCTTTGGTAACGTGGCACCTGAGTGACAGGTTTTCTATTTGACGTGGCGTCGAAAAGGTTTAAGGAAACGTCGGCGGCGCAAACGTGCAAAAAGTTATCTTTCGACGAATTTATCGAACGATAAGCGTAAAGTCTAATCACTAATATTTGTCGTGATTTAAGCCAAATACTGTCTGTCCTGTTGTGTAAATAATATACCTACACTTCAGCATAACTTCGTTTTATCACAAATAATGATTCAGTTCGGATAATGTACACAGATAATCAATAAGTGGTCTACATTTTCTGTGATTTAATTATTTCATACGTTTCTATAGTGGAAGTAACAGGTGTATCTAGTCAAATAATTTTGGAAGATTAAGGTACTCGTGTTTTAATTAATTATTTTATTATAAAACAGATACCATAACACAGACATCTCATTAGGCTCAAAATTTGCTTCCTTCGTTGGCCAATTTTTTTCTTCGATACGCAGACAAAACATCAAATTAAGGGGGAAAGTAATTAAAATGGTGATGCTAGTGTTCGTTATTATTATTTTAAAAAATATGTGTAAATTATTGAAACTAAGAGCGGCCTTCATCCGAGTAACTTGAGTTAGCTTGCAGCCACAAAGCGAGATAAATTATACCTAAACAATGGCTTGCAGAATTGTGCAAACTCAGTTCTGCAAGATGCTAATAATTAGCAAAGTACAGGCTACCCATTAACTGTAGGAATACTTAGAAGAGAACTTTATTTTTCTCAAAAACTGCACGAAATTTTATTTAACCCATGAAATAGAAAGAAAACGAATTTTTTAAGCTTTTATTATACAGGGTGGAACGGAACGACGATCTTTCCCACCACCGACAGAGTCTACCAACCATTATGATGAACTTTCAGTATGGGACCAACATCGAAAAATCTTTAAAAAAATTAACCCCTCATACAAAGTGAGTGATTAGTTAGAGCTCAACAGTATGGAAAAGTCAATTTTCCATGTACGTTTTCGATGTTGGTCCCATACTGAAAGTTCATCGTAATGCTTGGTAGACTCGGTCGGCAGCGAGAAAGATCGTCGTTCCGTTCCACCCTGTATATAAAAATCTTGCAATATGTCAGAAATGGATTTACCCGAGTTTGAAGTTAACCGTCTCAAATGTTTTTCTAAATATTACTTCGTCCTTACACGGGGTGGGCTTTTTGATTAAAAAGTGTGTGTTGAGTATTTGTTAGTTTGTAACTAAAATTATAAGTAGTGCTTTTGTATCTTTAGAATTGTAAAAGTAGAAGTTTGTAATTAGTTAAGTTAACATAATAATATTGTCATGAAATGTTATCAATAAAGTTACTTGGTCCTTCGGAAAATTTCCAACCTATACAGGAGCATTCCATGAAAACATCTACTTTTTGTCGCTTACTTGTGGCTATGGTAGCTACCCTAATAAAATATGTTAGCTACTAGAAAACACTGTCAATCTTAAAGCCTTGATATGTTATTATTTTACCGTAACTCAGCTTACTAATTTAATTTTTCAAAAGTATTGTAAAGACAGTGTCGCTTACGACATGTTTTCATGGAATGCTCCTAGATTATACGATAAAGTAGGTAAATGTAGCTCGTGTAGAATTGTAGATTTCAGTATACACTTACGACTTAAAAAATCCGTTATATTTTTTTGTTGATTGCTGTATTTTCAACAAAAATAAACGAACCGTACCTGCTTGCTTGTAATACGTCACTTAGCGAGACTATAATAACTTATAACCACTTCTCAGGGCGATGGCTTCTGGCCATGGCGCTAAGTTCCTAAAATAGAACTAAGTAGCACTGCGACAGCCTTGGGTACCTTTTAACTGGCTTTATACATTATTTTTCTGGCGAAACACGCCTTTTGAAAAAAAACTAGTTATTGTACAATCGCCAACATACCACCATACCATACCATCAAAAACAAGATGCTCAGAAATATCGCAACAAATAGTACTTATACCTACCGTATTTCTCTTATATTGGAGTCGAGATTGGCTTTTTAGTGGGCTTCTAATCTAAGGCTCCGATGTTTAGGTATGACATTTATGAGAATGACTGGACAGTGCAACTATGTCATCTTTGAGCATTTCTCGCAGGTACTAGGAATATAGGAAACGTTTTTATATCGGTTCCAATTAATCTTATCATCGATTAATTGCTCTTAAGCAATAAATCATGTTTTGTGCTCGTGTCTTCTTTGCTTATTGAACGTGACTGCCACAGGGTCAGACTTCAGACTTCCGTAGGTTTAATGGGATATTGTATGCAACACGCTGTCCAAAATTTTAGGTAAAAGCAATGCCTTAGTGAATCCTGCTTATACCTACCCATGTTTATGTTGCCAATTAAATACATGCAAGGAGTCCTCATTTAAATCAGTCAATTTATTGACGTGTGGTTAGACCTAGACAACAGGTAGGCTGTCGGTTGCTTTTAGGAAAATGCCCAGTAGTTGGATTTACCGTATTTTTTTTTGTTTTATATATACTTTTGTTCAGTGCATATTGCGGTAATTTCCAATGTCATGCAGTGACACATTTTCTGTTTGGATTCGATGTCTGATGGCAAGTCGCCTGCTCATTGGTCATGATCTCATGATGGGCTTGGTGTGGAATCTTAACCTGTGTCATATTTCAGGAGTATTCGCGATGTTATATTCGTTGTATATGTCGCATTACTATCTATCCTCTGATATAGGTAATTTAAACTACCCATTGTGATACAAGTGGAAGTTCTTTTATGGAATTAATGCCAGGCTGAACAGCCATATATTCGGCTTCAGTTACATTCACCGCTACTTGTTATCATCATAAAGTTAAGGAAGATGGCAATAAAAATGGTGTTTTAGTTGTCCTTGATTTTGCCGTCAACTTTCTATTGACATCGGCGGCCATTGCCCGTTTGGCATCAAACTGCAGAACTAGCACGACACTGAATAAATGAAATTAACAAAATATCGTGCATAAAACAATACATATCTTATATCACGCAATATTGCGATTAGTTGGGAAATACACTGCATTCACGATTTTATTTAAACCAAAACAATGGGTTTAAACATAACGTTTACTAGCTATGGTGTCGCACCGGTTAGCATTCATTTGTCGCGTGTTCACTATATACCGTTAACAAGTGGACAAATGAGGCCATAAAACACGAGTAAACAGGGATCTTTAGGTTTACATTTAAAACGTATTCATAATTAGAAGAGGCATAATATTTAAAACTAATGCTCTGCTAAAATTCTACCGGTAGGTAGGTTATAAATAAACAGAAAGAAACTACCGCATTACGAGATCGAAGACAGATAAACAGAAACGAGTAAGATGCCTTAATTTCCACAAATTCATAATATTTTCTTCGGTTACCGCGAGGATTACTCATGAAATAAAACTATGAAAACGGATAAACTCGCGTATATTAACTAATTTTAACTTCATTCCACAATGAAGGAATGAAGTTAAAATTAGTTAATATACGCGAGTTTATCCGTTTTCATAGTTTTATTCCACAAATTCCTTCTGATCGGATTCGGAACATAACCTTATCTTAACTAATATTACGTATCGTATTCCTATCAACAAACTCTTTGCAAACAATCTTCATCTTTATTTCCAGAACAACAAGGCACAATGCCACGCTTCAAGACCATCCTCGTTACCGGCGGCGCCGGCTACATAGGCAGCCACTGCGTCGTCGACCTGGTCCAAGCTGGACATGAGGTCGTGGCTATTGACAACTTCGCCAACGCTGTCGGTGATGATGAGGGGTCCCCAGCGCTGAGGAGAGTGGAAGAGATCACGGGGAAGAAAGTCACGTTTTACAAGGCTGATTTACTGGATAAGCCGCAGATTAAAGACATATTTGACAAGGTTGGTATTACTGGTAGACTTAGTTGAAGCAATGCTTGGAGTTATGCATCAACAACTTTGATGAAGGATTAGGCAGAAGTATTGAGATTTGGGGAGACGGGTAGAATTACAAAATAGACATAGATAGAAAGACCTGGTCCACTCAGGACATGAGGTCATAGACATGACAACTTCGCCAACGTTGTCGGTGATGATGAGGGGTCCCCAGCGCTGAGAAGAATGGAAGAGATCACGGGGTAAGGGTTTACAAGGCTGATTTGCTGGATAAGCCGCAGATTAAGGACATATTTGACAAGGTTGGTGTCACTGGTAGACTTAGTTGAAGCAATGCTTGGAGTTATGCATCAGCAACTATGATGAAATATTAGGCAGGAGTATTGAGAGTAGGGAGACGGGTAAAATTACAAAATAGACATAGATAGAAAGACCTGGTCCACACAGGACATGAGGTCATAGGTATTGACAACTTCGCCAACGCTGTCGGTGATGATGAGGGGTCCCCTGCGCTGAGGAGAGTTGAAGAGATCACGGGGAAGAAGGCTGTTGAAGTTTTACAAGGCTGATTTGCTGGATAAGCCGCAGATTGGGGACATATTTGACAAGGTTGGTATCATGGGTAGACTTAGTTGAAGCAATGCTTGGAGTTATCAGTCATGATTTTTTATGAAGGAAGTTAGGGATTGAGATTTGTTCCTTCACACCAAGTTGTGTTAAGTGACGGACTGACGGAATTGGAAAATAAGCGTTGACGAGTAAGTGGGGGAATTAATGAATAGACAGCGACTGCATGATATCATGACGCATCCCAAAGAGCTGGTTATCATGTTTCCCAAGTGAGTTCGGAGGCGGTGGGATAACGATGTAAGGTTAATACCTAAATTCATATACGCCAAAAAAGGGCAATGTCTTCTGGCTATGAAAAATGGGCCACATAAAGTTTGCTATTAAAATATCTGATGAAATCGGTGGGAAATTCCACATTCCTCGAATGCTGATAAATAAATTTATAAAGCCATTGTTTCGATATTGATAAAAACCTTCCCAGAGCCCAGCCTTCCTTTGGAATTGGTGTCCAATTGTCCATTAGTTATTTTATTATTATTTCCAGGGTGTTAACGAGGTCGTGATCCAAACTGTGAAAAACGGGTTAGGATGGTCTTTCTGAACAAGGCTTCCCATGGAACAAATATGAAAATCACGAAAAAAAAATAATGGTTTTCATACCGACCAGTGCAGAAGTGTTCATGATTTCTAGTCGAGTTTCACTAAAAAAAGGAACGATTTTTATATCGGTCCCATGAAAAACCTTAAACAGAAAGACCATCCTGACAAGTTTTTCACAGTTTGGATCACGACCCCGTTAACACCCAGTATACATTAAATAATTATCTTTTCTAGCACCCGATAGACTGCGTGATCCACTTCGCGGCGCTGAAAGCGGTCGGCGAGTCCATGCAGCAGCCACTTCTATACTACCAGAACAACTTGCTCGGAATGCTCAACTTACTCGAGGTAAGGATAGTACTGCAAGAATTAATAGTACTTAAAACGGTTAGATCAATTGGTTTCTACCGAATTATAAAAAGATTATAGTTTAAAGGTGAAGTCGATTGCTTATTCCGTACAAATGTGGAGGACAGGTAAATAAAACTTTTAGTTCCTTCAACAAAGACTTGGTTAGTTTACGCTTTGAATTAAAATTCATCTCTCTTTTTAATCATGTGATCCTTAATCTTATACCTACTTTGCCTTCGCACTTGTATAGTAGACAATAGTTCAAAATAAGGTATAGTTTGGGATTGTAAATTTTGCACGTTTAAAAGCGGGCATTAATATTCACAGATTATGCGTTCACACAACTGCTTCCAAATGGTATTCTCATCATCTTGTACCGTATACGGAGAACCGAAACATCTGCCGATCACAGAGGACCATCCAACGGGCAGCATCACAAACGTCTACGGCAGGACCAAGTACTTCATTGAAGAGATGCTTAAGGATCTGAGCACAGCTGACAAGGTAACATTGGTGATATTCTGTTAAGAGTATTTAATGACATTACCGTGTATCGACCAACTCTCAGTGATGGTGAATAGGTTATCTAGGGTAGGTACTAAGACTCAGACTCCCGTTTTTAACGGGTTGTTGACGCGAAAAAACATGACACCTGACACCTTCGCGAGTTGCAGGCATCCATACTCCATAGCTTGTGGTAGGTGCTTCCCATAAAACTGGTCGGCCAATCCCATAAATACAATTTCATTACGGATTAATAACGAAGTTTAGCTAATTATTTTCGTGATCGGTCTCTCACGATCACGTTCGACCTTAATCTCGCCAAAGATGTTGAGTTGATGACCACTTACATCTGTTTTTACGATTATTAACGTGTGGCTAATACTAGGAAACGGTATTTTGAATGAGGTATTGATGTCGTGATCAAAATATGGGTGGCATAGTCATAACGGTCAATTAATGACAGAGTTCAAGGCTTCTTCGTGCAACTTTGATAGGTGGAATGACATTTTGTTCTCAGTTGACTCGCTAATAAAATCAAAAGGATTTAACCTCCTGCGTAAACTTTTGGGTAATCGGAATACGATTGGAGTCTTAAACAAATCACCACAATGTTAAATACAAACGTTTTATATTTTTGTTGTTGAGAAAGTATGAGCTGAAAGAGTGTCTGCAAACAAATTTGAACGGTTCACCTGATTATTATACATACCTATAACTTCTGTATACGGCTAATACAGGGTGACGCCTTAGTCATACACATCGTAGCTATATTGGTTTAAAATTGCCATTAGGTAGCTTAAGCTCTCCGTCAAGCTAAAATTTCTCCGACACACTGCTAAAGTAATAATTATGAACTTTATTCCGCAGAGATGGAACATAATATCACTCCGCTACTTCAACCCGGTCGGCGCACATCCCTCAGGCCTAATAGGCGAAGACCCGACCAAGGAGTTCACAAACCTGATGCCTTTCATGGCACAAGTAGCTCTTGGCAAGAAGCCAGTCCTGACGGTCTTCGGGAACGACTATCAGACCCCTGATGGCACAGGCAAGTAGCTCCCCCAATATTACACGGCAGTGGCGTGCACACAGTTTTGAGACAGGGTAGACAAGAAAAGGTCAAGTGCGAGTCGGACTCGTTTTCGTAAAATTATCTATAAAATTGGCAAGAAAATCACGTTTATTGTATAGGAGGCCCCTTAAATATTTATTTTATTCCTTTTTTAGTATTTGTTGTTATACTTAGTGGCAATAAAAAATCATCAACCCTAAAAAGCAAGTAACTTTCCAAAAATTTTGTTTCTCACTAACTGCAGATCCGGCGTAGCCCGGCCCTTTTCAAAAATTTCTTTTTTTTTTGTTAAAAGAAAGCTTTGAGAAAGCATTGTTTATTATTTTTTGTACATACATACCACCACTACAGCTATCAAATTTTAAATTGTTATCCATTTTTCAAACACTAACACTTTTCGCGGCACGGCATACGTTATCATTGTTATCAAGTTGAAATCGAGAAAACAATGGTAGATGCATAAAAAATCTAAACAAGCAATCTTGCAAAAGCGACTAAAAACATATGCTCGTACTTGCACGGCACTGCATGAATAAAGCTATTTTTTAAAATAGTCGCATTATCTCTGCCATCTTTGGTCATTCGGGAATCTTCGGCCGTCGTCGTATACTTTCGCCTAGCTTGCGAGTAAGCCAGCGGCTTAATGTCTGTTAGTGTGCGTTATTTGGGATCAAAGTGTGCACGTTTTTATAGGAAAGCACACTACGCTGTACATGCGTAACTGCGGCACACTGACGCACACATATAAACGCATTTTAGACTCAAATGTTTTCTGTCTTAGCCGCCAAAAGCCGATAGCGGCGCTAGTTCCGCGTCGATGTTGGCACATTAATTCGCGCGTCAGCGAAAGTGACGATTTACCGATAGAATCGATAGATAGAGCTATTTTATACTTAAAAATTATTTATTGATTAAAATGATTGTGCGTATATTATTTTATGAAATATGGAATTAAAACGGGCAGATAAGAGTATCCCAGTAGGGTAGACAGTGTCTTTCTGTCTATATGAAGCGCACGCCACTGTTACACGGTCCCATGTTACTTTTTCGGGGTAAAATCTGGACCAGGGATCAGTTTGACAATGTTTAAACATCAAGTTTATGGAATTGCAATATAGAACCTTGTAATATTGCGGCATGAACCTAGAACAAGATTCTTTAATAGAAAGATTTGCACTTGTATTACACACTCCTTGGTGGAATCTGATGACAAGGCTTAAGTATGTAGCTTGTAGCCAATTAATTTTACTATGCAGGAATCCAACTTCACAATGAAATCATTTAGAGCACATACCTAAATGAAGAAGCATTTTTAGTGAGTAGCGTACAGATAACGAAACACTGGGGATGTATTTGTCCAGTAGTGGAACAACGCTGCAGGGTATTAAAAAAAAGAAAGACCTTCGATAACCTTATTAGGAAATTTTAGAAAAAAATATGTTTGTGTTAGTTTAGCTGGTTTAGCCTCGAAGCCTTAACCGCCTTACCCCACTTAAAATTGAGTTGTTTTCTAATCCACAGGGGTGCGAGACTACATTCACGTCATGGATCTGGCTAGCGGGCACGTAGCAGCTCTGAACCTCCTCAGCGAAAACCACGTTGGTCTCAAGGTACTTGTCATTTCTCTACAAGTCTATAGCTGACAACTAACAATCAGTATCGGTACACGAAGTTCCTTTACCAAATAATAAGCCTTTATAGCACAACCTTCAGCACTTACTTTCGTCGATAACGTACTATCTCTTAAAAGGAATTATCCTGCTGCGTATGGCAGGCGGCCAAATTCATTGATTAGGCCAGTAATTTCTGTCAGTGCCCAGTGCCCACCGAGATACCTAAGAACTCGCCTGCCAGGCCCAGTAAGCCTTTAAGAGAATTGTCACTTGTTTTTCTACTCGAAACTTTTTTTTATTTATTTATTATTATTTATTTAAACATACAAAATATACAGTGACATAAAAACAAAGTCCCACAAAACAGTTTTCACAGTTTGACTGTGGGATCGTGCAGTCTCTACTCTCTTATATAAAATTTTATATTTTTCTTACTTTACGCATAATATCTAATAAGGCTCTAAAATATTTAAATGATATTACTGGCAAGGTAACTTTTCAGCTTTTTACCGAATTTCGCTTTATTGGCTTCCAGCCTGGTGTCTGTGGGCAGGCTGTTGAGTAAATAAGGTAGGCGTTTCTGAAGGCACCTGTCGCCGTAGTAAATGGTGACCCTGGGAACAACAAACTTGCCCGCAGACACCGACCTGGTTCCACAAACCTCATTAACTTGGTTGCTTCGGTTCTCAAGAATTTGGACGATGATACCTAAAACCCTAATCATTTCAAAGTAATTTTGGAAAGTACATGATGAATCATGTGTTTGCTCTTATTCCAAGGTATACAACCTAGGCACCGGCCGAGGGGTCTCCGTCAAAGAACTGGTAGAGGTGTTCGAGAAAGTGACCAACACGAAGATTCCCATACAATACGAGGCGAGGAGGCTGGGCGACATCACAGCCATGTGGGCGGACGCTTCGCTCGCGAAGAATGAGCTTAATTGGGTCTCCAAGCACACTATTGAGGAGATGTGTAAGTTTCTAAGTGATTTGAGGACATAACCAATGATCGAAACTACGGGTGCAAAACATTGACAAAACTTTAAAAATGTCCACATGGGAATACTTTAGCCAAGAAAAATACTAATTTGAAAAATATTTATCCAACTTTATTGCCTATCTCGGAATCTTGAACTTACAACGTTTGGATGTGTATATCTATATTTTATAGATATACCTATATGCTCTTTCATATCCACTTAACAAGTTTTGCACTCAAAGTTCCGATCACAAGACCTAACTGAAGCTAGACTAATCTGCCACTAATCAGAGATCAAACGTCAAATCAAAGAAGATTGGCTAAAATATATGGATCATGGCCTAAAAACGTTTAAGATGTTTATTTGATGGCAAACTTAAATGTAGTTGTCCTTGGCGCTCAAAGGTTTAAGAGGCTACAGCCAGTGGCGTAACAATAGGGTGGCAGGGCTGGCAAAATGCCACGGGCCCCCGACCCAAGAGGGCCTCGGCCCAAGAGGCCGTGAATTTAAATTTAAAATTAAACTGAGTACAATGTGACGATTTTTACTGATAGGGCCCCATCAAAATAATTTGCCACAGGCTCCAGATGGTATAGTTACGCCACTGGCCCACTGTTACAGCTCCAGTTTTATGTTTGATTAAGATAATCCAATGATTTGATTCAGACAACATATTTTTAGAAATCAAACCTATCTATTTATTACAGGCACAGATTTCTGGCGATGGCAGACTATGAACCCGGATGGTTACGCCAAGAAGAACGTGAAAACCAGTGTCATTGTAAACGGGAAGAGTTAATCATTGCATTATTACTTAATTTACTATATTACGTACTTACTATTAATATACTAGTATTTAAAATATTTAATACTTGTGGTTTTCTTTTCCTTGCTGCAGATATGTAATCCATATTAATATTATAATTGCCACAGATCAGAAGTAACTGCGTAATTCTGGATGTCTGTTACATCTTCAAGTTAAAACCGCTGACCGAATTTGTTGAAATTAGACATATAGGACAGTTTTTATCGCCAAAAAGTATTTACTGCATGCTTAGCACATGATTGGCGCGACAGTATCTCGCAGCGAGATAGTCTATCCGTCCCTCTTTTGTTAATATAGCTAGTAAATAGGGATTGCAATTGCTGGATCCAGCATCCAGCAATCCAGCTGGATCCAGCGCATTTTTCGGTCTGCTGGATCCAGCAGCCAGTGCTGGATCCAGCGCTGCGGGTCCGCAAATAAAATTCACCAAAAAAATGCATAATCAACTTTACATAAACTTATTTTACGTCGTGTTTGAAACGGTTCGATCCCGCGCTTAGTCCTAGACGGCCGTGGCTAATAATACGTGTGCTCCTTCCAATTTATGGTTGAAACAATGTGTATGGCTAAAAGTGGGAAAGAGTGGATAGATTCTAATGTAGTGCTTCGGAATGAGAAATCTATGTTTATGCTACGTTTTTGGTTGGGTCTAAATTGCATGAGTTTGGTTTTATTGAAATTAAGCTTTAAATTGTGATCATCCGACCAGGTTACGATATTTTGAATGGTTGTATTTAAGCTATTATTTAAATCTAATTGATTGTGGCAAAGTTGAATTACAGATATGTTGTCAGCAAAAAGAGTACAAAATTTATCTATACATTTAGGCAGATCATTTATTATATCTATAGATTAAAAATAAAACACAACCGAGAACACTGCCTTGGGGTATAGATCGAGTAATATTCGTTTTATCTGATTTAAATATTTGTATGGTACCTGTGATGTAGTTGTGATATTGATATTCTATTTCAACGCATTGTGTACGACCTACAGGGTCGTGTTTTATAAAGTTACAATTTACAATTTCGCTGTTTGCCTCTCTTTCTAGCCAATATGTGCGTGCGTTAGAGAGGCAAACAGCGAAATTGTAAATTGTAACTTTATAAAACGCGACCCAGGTCCTTAGGTACCTTATTAAGGTATGGTATGAACATGAACCAATTGTGAGCTGAGCCTCTAATACCTATTTCAAAAATTTTTTGCAATAAAATATCATATAAAACACAATCATAAGATTTGCCATCATACCTATCAACTCATACCTAGCAACTAGCAACATACCAATAGCATATTTTCTGTCATTTATTGTGTTTAAAACTTCGTTTGTGTACTTGAAAACTGCTGACGATGTTGAGCGACCTTTTCGGAAACCGTTTTGAGAATCGTTTAATACATATTTTAAAGTTTTCACAAAAAAAAATCGGTTCGACATAGCGATTTCAAAAATTTAGAAAAAAAAATTTAGAAGGGAAGGGCCTACATGTTTAATAACGGACATTTTAAGGAGATCTGGGACTGTTCCTTCTGTAAAAGACTGAGAAGTGTCATAGGAGAGGTTAACTCTTCAGCGCATTTTCTTACTAAATAGGGTGGTACTGGCAACTCATCTTGGCCAAAACTTCTTTTATTTTTGAGACATTTAATTAGTTTGAAAACTTCAAGTGAGGTGACGGGGCTAAGGTAGAGCGATTTTTCAGATGATGATATGACGGGTCGTCCCCGGAGCGAAGTTTCAGCCCTCTGCGGAGACGGTTTTTGAAATTCTATCCAATTTTAAACTAAGGGGTATACTAAAACGTTTCAAATAAATAAAATAATTAAAAAATAAAACAAAAAGTTCCCCGACTTCAATCGAAAGAAAATATTATAGTAATAAGACAAGCGCCTATATGTAGATACGCTCACAAGAATTAAGCTGAAAAAGGAATAATTTGTCACTTCTCAATTAGCTTAAAACGGCAGTCGTGGCTTTTAATTTCTTTATTATTTTATTTTTGAAGTTTTTTTTTAGGTATATAATTCGCAAAAAATTACGCGTTATTGTCCTCCCTTTCATAACATTGAATATTATTATATTATTGATAATTAACCTGTTTTATTGCAAAAAAACGTTATTTTTTTGGTATTTTTCCTACCTGCTGGATCCGCGCTGGATCCAGCTGGATTGACGCCGATCCAGCAAAAATCCAGCTGGATTGAAAACACTGCTGGATTGCAATCCCTACTAGTAAAGGACGGGAGATCTGTCTCGCGGCGACATACTGTCGCACCAATCATGTGCTAAGCCTGCTGGCATTATGTACAAAGTGAATTCAGGGGAAAAAAGGGACTTACACCAAATGTCCAACTTTTTCATGATTCAACTTTTTTCTGTCTGTTACTGCCATGGTTATGGTCGCCTGAGTCACGCTGGTTTTATGTAAAATAATGCTACTTAATTTATGCAAACATGCACATAGTCCATGTTTGTAGATGGCCCATCAGGGAAAGGGTTTATTAACACCAGAAAAATGCATGTTTGCATAGTTTAAGTATATTCATGAGAAAAGACGCCGGCTCTATGATTTATACCACCTTAAAGCCACAGATAAGAGGCCGGAATTTCTAGAGTATGTTAAGAATTATTCAAAAACTTTTAAGCGAATTTGTGTCGCAGCTAAAGCAGATTACCTGTCGAAAAAGATCCAGAATTCGAGTGATAAGATTAAAGCTGTGTGGCAAGTTATTAATAGTGAAACCGGAAAACGTCAGATCAAAGATCCGCACTACAGCTTAAAAATTAATAATGATTTAATATGTTCCGACCTTGAAGTGGCGGATGAATTTGAGAGGGTTTTTTCTAATATACCCGTAGAAACCACCAAATTATTAAATTCATCGCCAGATATAGCTGAATCACTTTTGGAGTCAAATGCAGTGGAATGTACTAATGTGTTCAAATTTGATTATGTTACCCCAAACTTGGTAATAAAAACGTTCAAATCACTAAACGCTAAGAAAACTGAAGATCTCTGGGGCCTTTCGGTCAAAGTACTACATTCCATTATTGAATCAATTGCACCTTATTTAGCTGATATTTTCAACAGTTGTATAGATACTGGAGTCTTTCCTGATTTAATGAAACACAGCAAAATTATACCTTTGTTTAAATCAGGAACTAAAACAGACCCTTCAAACTTCAGACCAATTTCAATATTACCAGCGCTAAGTAAAGTTTTTGAAAAACTCATTCTAAATCAACTAGTTTCCCACTTTAATCGTAACAAATTGCTCAATAGTAATCAGTTTGGATTTACTAGTGGCCGATCTACCACTGAAGCCGGCGCTGTCCTCCTTAAACACATCTTTGACGCCTGGGATAAAGCTCAAGATGCTGTTGGAATATTCTGTGATCTTTCGAAAGCCTTTGATTGTGTTGACCATGAAAATTTAAAAAGGAAATTAAGCTATTATGGGGTTAAAAATGTTGCCCTTGAGCTTATATCTTCTTATCTTTCGGATAGGACACAGCGAGTGGTTATTAATGGAACTCAATCATGCGGGTCGCCTGTGGCTCTTGGAGTACCTCAGGGATCAATTTTGGGCCCTTTTTTGTTTTTGGTATATATTAATGATCTTCCTAACCTTGTGCGAGAGAAACATGACATTGTATTATTTGCTGATGACACGTCACTCATATTTAAAGTGGATAGAAAAGAAAAGAGCTTTGATACCATTAATGAAGCGCTATCTACTGTTGTAAACTGGTTTACAGTAAATAACTTACTTTTGAACGCCAAGAAAACTAAGTGCATTAAATTTACCTTACCTAATGTTAAGCAGGTAAGCAACAGTATGATCAAAGTAAATGGTGAATCACTGGAATTTGAAGATCAGACAGTTTTTTTGGGTGTGACGTTAGACTCTAAACTACAATGGCATGCACAAGTGGCAGCATTGGCCGGCAAACTCAGCTCTGCCGCATATGCAGTGAGGCGAATCAGGCACCTGACGAACGTCGAGACGGCTAGGCTGGTATACTTCAGCTACTTCCACAGTGTCATGTCATACGGGATTTTGTTGTGGGGGAAAGCGGCAGATATTCAGACCATCTTTGTGCTACAAAAGCGAGCTGTGCGCTCCATTTATGAACTAGGTGCTCGGGTCTCCCTTAGGGAGAAATTTAAAGAGGCACACATACTTACTGTAGCCTCCCAATACATCCTGGACAATATTATGTATGTTCGAAAAAACATTCATGAATTCAAGAAGAATAGTGATGTTCACAACTTTAACACTAGGAATAAACATAAGCTGGCTGTGTCGGCCCACCGTCTCCGTAAGGTTAGTGCGTCTTTCGTTGGGAACTGTACACGTTTTTATAACAAAATTCCTAGTGATTTAACAAATTTGCCACAGCATAAATTCAAGTCTCAGGTTAAGCGCTACTTGATAAGTAAGGCGTATTATACCGTTAACGACTTCATAAATGATAAGGATGCTTTTAAGCCAGTACCTTAACGTGTTCGGTAAATCATATACATAAGTGAATGTTTACTATCATACTAGTGTTTCATATTGTTACCATTAATTATAGATCTGACGTAAGATAGTCATTATCTTAGTTTTTTTTCCGTATTACTAATATGTAGTCTTGACACTTGGAGACTTTATACATCTCCGAGATTATATTTTTATTTTAATCTTTCCTATTTTAATGTATATTATGTCGACACTTAGAGTCCTTTACACCTAAGTAATTTTAATTTTGTATTCAGATTTTCTGTCCTAGTTATTTCTATTTTTTTTTCTTGTGATAGTTGTCATATATGTAACGGGCAAGTACGAATATAAATTCTCATGAAACTATATATGGTCAGCATTCATAGTATTTAAATTATATTGTCTGCCTGATAGCTTGCACAGTCATGCTCACTTTAAGGTCTCTGCTTACGGTGGCGTCGTTGATCGGGTCGCCACTTTCCCGAAAGAAGGTTGAGGGAGGCGATGGCTGAGATACGCGTCATACTCGTGAACGGGTGCTGTTTGCGGAGACCGGTCTAATCAAGCTCACTCATGGCTTAAATTCAAACAATTTTCCTGCTGTTCTTGATATGAGAAATTGAATTCGCTACATGTTTGTTTATTTATGATTATTTAATATTATGACGCATGGAGACCTTATACATCTCTGAAACATTTAGTGAAATGTATCCGTTTGTTTTCTTTTTACTCTGACAACTAGAGACCTTTACATCTCTAGCAGTATAATAATGCTAATTTTAACGTTTAACTAAAAACAATTGTATGCCCTTTTACATATATCTTTACATCTATACATTTCTCAAAATTCATTAAATTTATATAATTGTTCTGACTATTAGAGACTTCATCTCTAGTTAATGTACTATATCTGTATTTATATTAAATCAAATTTATGTTTCGTTTTTAATTAATGCATGTTAGCCGTAAGATGTTATAAAACTATTATTTGAAAAAAGAAAGTCCCGCTGAGTTTCTTGCCGGATTCTTCTCAGGCAGTGGTGTAGGGTTAGAACCGGAGGTAGTTTTTTTTTCTCTCATTCACTATTTAGTTTAACGATTCAAAAGCGCTCGTTGCTGGGCCTAATTGAATAAAGAATATTTTGACTTTGACTTTGACTATAATAATACCATGGTAATAACCATACGTCGCACTCTAGCGGGCAGTTTGGTGGCAAGGTAAGGTTTGCAAAAAAATCTTAACTTACGAGTATTATAATGTATTTAGTATTTGTAACAGTTTATTAGAATTAGTTATCGGTTATCAATTCTTACTTTTATTAGTCTTTAACGTACTCTGCAGTCCTAGTCCCACGGTAAGCTCAATTAAGGCTTGTGATGTGGGTACCAGGCGACGTTATATATAATAGATAGATACATATAGATACTTAAATACATAGACAGCCATGACCAAGGAACAAACATTTGTGATAAATAAATACACAAAGAATGCCCTCGCCGGGATTCGAACCCGGAACCTCCAGCTTCGTAGGCAGGGTCACTACCAACTAGGCTACGGAGGCTGACAAATAACATACAATATTTGCAAAATTCGATTTTTTGTAATTTTTATTTAAAATTGAATGAATACTAAAAAATAATACGTTACTAACGTACTACCTTAGTTGCTAAGATATTTAGAATTGTACATTATAAATACTAGGTACCAAATACTAAGTACAAATACTTCTGATTATTTGAAAATTAATTGATGTATTTGTGAACCTTATCTATCATTTTGACATGCCACCAAAATGCCCGCTGGAGTGCGACGTATGGTAATAACAGACAGAAAAAAAGTTGATTCACCCATTTGCAGCTATAGCCTACCAAGTAAAACAAGTGTTACCTTACAGCGTTTATTCATCATCAACTAACTTTTTCATACAGTGACTCGTGTTGCCATTTCAATGGTTCGTAGCCGACGCTAGTGGTATTCGGTAGCAGGTATCTTGCGAATAGCTCTAATGTTTGAGGCTTGCTTGATTTCACGTGAGGTGATAGAAGTTCTGAAAAAATGAATTATGGTTACTTCACCCGGTTAGTGGCGGCGTTAAGAATATCTTGGGACATCTTAAGGTGCGTTCAGACCGAAAGAGCATTCACTGTTCTATCCCCCGCTCTAAGAAATCAACCAATCACTTTTTGTGTAACGATCGAATTTCGTGTGGGAGGTTAGAACAGCGAATGCTCTTTTGGTCTGAACGCACCTTTACACAAATCAATTTAAGGCTTGTGATGTGGGTACCAAGCGACGATATACATAATAGATAGACAGCCATGAGCAAGGAACAAATATTTGTGATAAATAAATACACAAATAATGCACTCGCCGGGATTTGAACCGGGAACCTCCAGCTTCGTAGGCAGGGTCAGTACATACCAAACCAACTAGGCTATCGACAAATACATATCTGCCCGTGGATGTCATAAAGGTCGAGTAAGGGAGACCTTTAGGAGATTTATTAAATGATTTTAAATTGCTATTATTTTCACATAACTAAGTCTGCCAACGAAACAACGTAATATTATAAGGAATTCAGTTAGTAATATCTTATGTCTTAATATTAAGAATCGCTAGGTTGAAGTGGCAGTGGGCTGGCCATATTGCCCGGAGGACCGATGACCGGTGGGGTCGGCGTGTTCTCGAGTGGCGACCACGCACTGGACGGGGGTCCATATTGGCTCTCATAAAATTTGTATTCCTATTTACGATTGTACTACGGATTGGAGTTCATAATAATCACTCTTCATAATTTTTTTCTTCATACATTTTATGACATTTTAATTCCTATGATCGGAGCACATAACACACAGTCGTCATATTTTTTTAATTCCTATGATCGGAGCTCATAATACACTGTCGTCATAATTTTTTATTTCATAATGTTTCAATTAAGGTTTGATTCATATTTTTGCAGTTCTAACCTAACCTAACCCACCTTTCTAGCAGCATCAGCATCTTGGTTCTGTGAGGGTCGCAGTTCTAACCTAACCTAACCCACCTTTCTGGCAGCATTTTAGTTCTGTGAGGGTCGCAGTTCTAACCTAACCAACCCCACCTTTCTGGCAGCATTTTGGTTTTGTGAGGGTCGCAGTTCTAACCTAACCTAACCCACCTTTCTGGCAGCATTTTAGTTCTGTGAAGGTCGCAGTTCTAACCTAACCTAACCCACCTTTCTGGCAGCATTTTGGTTCTGTGAGGGTCGCAGTGCTAACCTAACCTAACCCACCTTTCTGGCAGCATTTTGGTTCTGTGAGGGTCGCAGTACTAACCTAACCTATTATGATAAAGAAATATATGAAAACAAAAATTAGTATAAACAAATGTATGAACATTAACATTATGAAGTGGAATGATTAGGAGTTTCAATATTTTATTATAATAAAATTTATGTAGAGTTATCATTATGACATAAAATTGTATGAGACTAATTTTCAGACTTCCGATATTAGGAGTTAAAAAGTTATGTGAATGAAAGCGCACCCACTGAACGACGCAGCGTGGGAAGGCCCCCCACAAGATGGAGCGACGACCTGGTAAAGGTTGCGGGTGTCCAATGGATACGGACAGCTCACGACCGATATTTGTGGAACTCTCTGGGGGAGACCTATGTCCAGCAGTGGACGTCAATTCTGCCGTGCTAACTTAAAAAGACGCATCCCTCATAGTAGTTCTATGGGAGATGCGTCCTTTTTAGTTAGCACGGCAGAATTGGCTGATGATGATGTCTTAATATCAAGTAACTTTACCTAGTAAAGGAGGTTTATGCGAATGTAGAGCGCTCGGAACACTGACGATCAGCTGGTTCTCTGGCACGGTAATATCGCCAACTTTGCCCAATATAATCCTTTCATAAGGTTGCTTTCTGCATCCGGCGCTAAAGTCGCATAGCGGCTCCATATCAGTAGTGACCTATGGAATAATTGAAACCAAAGTGAACAGACGAAATATTGATATAATCTTTTATGAATTTCACTAATGATAGCATATATTTTTATTTTGTAAAGTTTCATAATTTTGATTTAACCCTTCGTATGCTTTGTCCCGTATCCGTCCCAACTCGTTTGGATTTTTATTTATAAATTTCAAGGTCATACATTTTTTTTTTTTGACGGCAGCATACGAAAGGTTAATGGGTTAATTTTGGGTTATTCTACTCAGACTCACGAGCTCTTTCGATCTCAATGGGAAAAGAAATGTCTCAAGGATTTTTTTTCTATTTTGTTTCCCTTTTCCATACACCATACACTTTGTATGGCGGTAACAAAAGAGGAAACCCAAAAAATGTATGGAAATTTTGGGACACTTTCTTTCCTTTTAAAGGTGCATTCAGACCAAACGAGCATTCGCTATTCTATCCCCCGCTCTACGAAATCAACGAATCACGTGTAATCATTTGTGTAACGATCGAATTCCGTAGAGTGGGGGGATAGAATAGCGAATGCTCGTTTGGTCTGAATGCACCTTTAGGGATCGAAAGAGCTTGTGATTCTGGGTACTAATAACCCAAAATTTACTCATAAATTCAAAATTATGCAAATTTACAAAATAAAAAGAAATATTGTAGCAAGTATTTTAGTAGACACCAAGGACATAACGTCACGACAGAAACATCAGTGTGCCTACCATGAGCTACCGCCGTGAGTTTAACGCGTGCTTAACATCTACCCGCTAATACCTACTCGCGTAGTGGTGCGAGCGATAGGAAAAGCATGTAAGCAAGGCCGTCTTTAACTATGGGGAAGCCCCTTCGCATCCAAGGATTTTGGGGCCCCTTTCGAAAGGAAAGTAAACGTGAGAATAAATGTTAGGAAAGTTGTCGATCTTCCGGGGGCCTGAAGATGGGGGCCCTGGGCACGTGCCCCTTGTGCCCTTATGGTAAAGACGGCATTGCATTACATGCATACCGGGTCCGCGTTAGTGTAGTAGTGATCAACAAATGTAACGTCCTTAGATCTTAAAGTAAGTATTTTTAATAGAAACGAATCCTAAATCCATGGAACAACTTATTACCTATTCTGATCAACGTTTTGCCTGGAACTACACAAGCATAAATAAAGGTATCAAAAGCCAACATAAGTGGACACAAATATATCTAGGTAGGTATTAGATTTGTCATCTGACAAATATTGGGTCATGGGTGTCACTGTAGAGCACATGGCCTACCTTCTAGCAATTAGCTCGGAAAGCTATGGTTAGTGAGATGCTCTTCTAATTCTTCAAAAAAGTATCATTGTGTTTTCTGACTGAGTAAACCATTGTTGGTTGCTTCTTGAAAATCCCCAAAACTCGTAACATTTATTTTAGTACATATGGTCTACTTTTTAGGTTCTAGTGCGAGAAGTGGGTCATTTTACGTCAGGTCCACTTCGGATGGCCACCTGTACTAAAAAACGTCGTACGAGACACGTGCAAAAACGAAATTCGTAACTCGTGTCGATTTAAACCACTCCCTATCGGTCGTGTTTTAAAACTTCGCCACTCGTTTCGGATTTCATGTTTTTTGCACTTGTGTCGTGATGTACTATTTTATTAGCACTTCTCCGTAAAGGCCTACGCTAGTTTACGCGGATTACCCGCAACGTACGCGCGCCTCAAATAAATTGTATAGACACCGCTAACTGTCTTGGCGCATGCGACGGACATTAATCCGCGCGGCGGGCGGCGGGTGTTCGCTCCGTGTGCACCCGGCAGGCTCGGAACCGGTTTTTTTCGAAAATCTCGAAATAGCCCAATATTTAAAATGTTTTATATTCTTTATGTAGTACTCAAAATGTTATGAAATTACCAACGTCGTATTTTTAAATTACTCCATTAACAAAGAATTGATACACCGAAGATCAAAAAAGAACGAAATTCGATTTCGTTCTTTTGTATGGAGTAAAAACCGGTATCCGAGCCCTGCGCGGAGGGCACACCGGAGCGGACTTGTTTCTTGAATTCAGCGCTAAGTTAGGCGTGCGCCCGTCGCGGGCACCCGTAGCGAACTCGCCCGCCGCGGTGGGTGTCCGGAGCGGGACCCGCGAGCATGCCCACGCGGCGGGCGTCCTCGTAAGATAGCGTAGGCCTTAAAAGTTATCTTATTGGTGGGGCCCTTACGGATACACTTCGACCCACAGAATTCGATTTGGATAGAAGAAACGAGTTCATTCATTTGTATGGCGGCCGAGCACGTCAGATTTTGTACTGAAGTTGTATTCACATTTTTTTGTGTTGTTGCAATTAATATTACTTAAGGAGGCCTTATTAATGTTTTTGTTCACTTCTACTTACAAAATTTGACGCCCGAAAGCTGCAAGCTGTGATTAAAGACGGACAACTTAGTGGATTTCACTGAGTTCATTTGACACGCTAAGTAGATACGTTTGCTTGATTTATGGTATATATGACATCTGTGCTTCGACCCACTGGGATCTTTTGTGAGGCCCTTAAGGTTAGCAGATCCCTGTTCTAACAGATAGCATTCTCACTCACCTTCAACCAGTACCAAGTGGTCAAATACTCCACACCCCATTGTGGAAATATCAGGTCTTTGACAGCAGCAATATTGCTAGGAGCGTTAGTGCACCACACAGCAACTAAGCAGTTTGAGGACAGTAGATTCTTTACTGGTATGGAGGCTATGTCTTCATTGTACATCATAGAGTAACTGAAAATTGAAGTTGTGTCATGAAAAAAATATATAGGACACGTATATAAATAAATATTTGCAATTTGCACAATTTATTACACATATCAGGATTAAGACTATGATGGGCAGTTAGAATTAACACTTTCATTGCGGACGAATGCTACGCGCTACGCTCGTAGCCGATCCCGTGATTTTTCCGCTTTGCAGCGAAAATGGACCACCCACAGAGAACTTCCTTCAGGACATCCCCGCGCTCAAAGTGTTAAATTATAGTCTAGAGTTTTTTGACAGAATTAAAATTCACAATTTAAGGTGTTATTAATTATGATTTCCCGAAGTGTTTTGGACTAGAGCTGTAAGTGCAGTTTTACGACAATTAGCTTCATTTAATTTCAATATTGAGTTAGGGGTATAAATATTGACCTGAGAGGTATAAGGTTGGTCCTGCAAGTATGCTTTTCATGTTGGGAAATATGTATACACTTTTTTACTCATGTCTGGGGCATTAGGTCTAAAATTGTATATAATATATGTTCAAGGAAAATTTACAAGATAAAAAGAAATATTGTAACAAGTATTTTAGTAGACACCAAGGACATAACGTCACGAACGAAACATCAGTGTGCCTACCATGAGCTGCCGCCGTGAGTTTAACGCGTGCTTAACGTCGACCCGCTAATACCTACTCGCGTATTGGTGCAACAATAAAGGCTGGTGGTACAATAAAGGCTTTTTCTTTTTATAATGTTATTAGTATTAGATTTAACCGTACCGGAAGGCGTGGCGTGGGTAGGCCCCCCCACAAGGTGGACTGATGACCTGGTGAAGGTCGCAGGAGTCCGCTGGATGCGGGTGGCGCATGACCGGTCATTGTGGCAATCCTTGGGGGAGGCCTATGTTCAGCAGTGGACGTCTTTCGGCTGATATGATGATGATGATTAGATTTAACAACATACCTGAGCTTGTCATTAGCATGCTTCAACCTCCTTATATATTTGTTCCACCAAGGAGGATCTGCAATGAGCATGTCAAACTTGTTGCCATTTAGTTTCTCACACTGTTCTTTCACACATCCACAGAAGAATCTGAAAACATTCTACCATGAAATTACAAAGATCATTGCAATATTACTGTATTTTATATTACATTATTATTAGAATTAATTTTACATGAAAAAAAAACCGGCCAAGTGCGAGTTGGACTCGCGCGCAAAGGGTTCCGTACCATTATCAATTTAATATTTAAAAAATACAGTTAAATCAACCTACCTCAAAAACTATAGGAGATAATTTAATCAAACTAAAAATCGTTGATAGAGTTTATTAATGTGCATAACATATATTTTTTTTTGAATTTTATAGCGCGTAGTTTAAAAAATAGACGGGGGGGACACATTTTCAGACTTTGAGAGCTGATATCTCGAAAACGATCTGCTTAAATAAAAATAAGATTTATAAACCTTCATATCATTTTCAAAGACCTTTCTATTAATACCCCACACGCTTATATACAACAAAATTTTTTTTTCTATCCCTCAGTTACATGTATGGAGGGCCCCCACCCCAATGGTTTTTTTTACAATATAGTATCATAATCCTGTAGCGGTTCATACAACACATATCCTAACCAAATTTCATTACTGTAGCATTTATAGTTTCCGAGTAAATCGGCTGTGACAGACGGACAGACGGACAGACGGACAGACGGACATGACGAATCTATAAGGGTTCCGTTTTTGCCATTTTGGCTACGGAACCCTAAAAAGGATATGTAATGAGGAATAAGGTTTTATTTTTATACAGCCTTGCACAAAGTTAATGTTACCTTATAAAAATGTGATGACTCAAATTATTATTGCTTAATAGATATTTATGTTAATGGCACAGCCTCAAGACATTGAATGAATAAATTACGCTAGCTATGACAATTTACAGAAGGGTATTCATTGAAAAGGCACTTGGAGAGTTTGCATATTGTGTCCTATAGAAACTTGGTTATAATAATGCCACAACTTGTTGTCGATCACCAGTTGCGCTAGGGCCACAGTGGGTCATATTTTATTGTGAAAAGTGGCTACATGATGTACTTAATAAAAAGGTTATACTTTTTAATTTCATTTTGAGGTAAGCAAATGAATTTTTTAAGGTTTGATTCACAAATATTTACCTACATTGTGGAGGTATAAGGAAGCAATTGTCTTTTATTGTGCATATAAGTGCAGAATCAGAGCTATTGCCCCCATTTATACCTTTATGTTCAAATACAGTTGCCTCAAACAGTTTCTGTGCTAGATCTCTTACTTGAGATGTACTACTCTTCGAAATCGAAATTTCCTTCAGTTTATGTGGTAGATTACTCAAAAATTCTTCATACATCACTTTCACTTTTGAACACTGAAAGAATAATGTCCAATAAGAACTCAAGTTGAAACTTTTCATAAGTTATGTACGTATTTAGTACAATTACACACTTCTTCATTTAATTCTTCTTCTTCTAGTTTTCTTTTCTTGATTGGTGGGTCTTTGTTGATAGTTATATTAAACAAATACTGGTTAATTTCGTAAGCGGTAATGGCATCAGGGAACGTAACCAGTTTGTAAATACTATTTATGTATTTACTGTGGTCTAACAAAGTTACACATTTTTTTTTATATAGAACACTCATTCTTTTATAATTACTTATATTAGTTAAAGACAGATTAGAGCTTTCAATTGAACCTGTATGAACGAATTGTTAATTTTATTTTCCGAGTCTTTTGCCGCAGGGAAAACGAAAATAAATAAATAAACGTGACCGTGACATTGCGAACTGTCCAACTGACAGTTTGACAAACGTCAAAGTGAAGTTCATTTATTATCTAAGTATAATGTAAAACTGCTGTAAATGGAAGAAACTAATAACAAATTCGAGATAGACAAACAAACGATTTTCCTTTGCCTTAAATAGCTTTGTGATCACTAGTGCAGCGTAGTGACGGTATTGACAATCAAAATTAATATCGCTAATTTTTAACTCACTGTAACAAATTTACTTTGTAATTCATAAATTAATATGAAATAATTCTAAACACTTTTCTGATTATCACTACATTAATAATTGGCTTAAAATGCGATGCTAATATAAATAATATTGAAGTTATTCAAATAATGCCCCAACAGGAAAACATGTAACAAGTCTACATATATATATATATATTTTTTTTTTATACCACGTCGGTGGCAAACAAGCATACGGCCCGCCTGATGGAAAGCAGTCACCGTAGCCTATGGGCGCTTGCAACCCCAGGGGTGTCACATGCGCGTTGCCGACCCAATAAGAACTTGTACACTCCTCTTTTGAAGAACCCCATACTGTAGTCCAACGGAAAAACCTCGGCAGGGAGCTCATTCCACAGACGGACCGTCCGCGGGAGGAAGTTCCTCTGAAAACGCACGGTGCGCGACCATTTAGGTTGCAAGGTGTGAGGATGAGCGCCCAGTCGGTGGCGAGCGGTGCGATGATGAAAAGTGGACGTTGGCATCATGTCGAACAGTTCTTCAGAGCACAACCCATTGTACAGACGATAGAACACACATAAGGAGGCGAAGTCTCTCCTTAGACTTAAGGGTTCAATACCGCCTGTGAGTCTGGGATCGTCGACTATTCGGACAGCTCGTCTCTGAACCGAGTCAAAGGGTGCAAGCTGGTATACAGGTGCTCCTGCCCAGAGGTGACAGCAATACTCCATATGGGGTCTGACTTGCGACTTATATAACAGAAGTCTTTGCCCCGGAGTAAAGTATCCCCTCGCTTTATTGAGCACCCCGAGCTTTTTGGATGCCAGCGTAGCTTTTCCCTCTAGGTGACATCGGAATTGGACGTCGTTGGAAATGTCGACTCCGAGGATCCCAATACTCCCTGACATGGTAAGAGCTGTGTCTTGGAACTTTGGAGCCACAGTAAATGGGTTTTTTTTAGCGGTAAACGCGCAAACTTGTGTCTTTGTGGGGTTGAACCTGACCAGGTTATCCCGACCCCATAACGAGACTCTAGATAAAGTGTTCTCGATGTCAGACACAAGTATTAAAGTAAAGTAAGATATTAAAGTATCATGGAAAATATCAATATACAATGTACGTACGGAACCCTTTACACGCGAGTCGAACTCACACTTGGCCGGTTTCTTTACTGACAAGTGGGTTTGTCAGCCCATAGCATGTGCATCCTTTATGTCGTCTGATAGCTGGGTTCAAGAGGCGTACTTACTGCAAATATCTAAAATTGAATAAAATTTCAACTATTTCTTGCTTCAATAACGACTAAGTTGTGCCCTTTATGAAATCGTCTTATAGGAGGTCCCAGGATAAGCAAGGAAAGGCACATTAACACTTTATAATAGGCTAATGCAACTTTATGAAAATCCATTGTGAATATTGTGATGGTGTGATTGCGATAAGGGATACAATCTCAGGCCTGCTAAGTGCTACCGTGAACACCGAAGTTCGTAAATTTCGGCGATTTATCTTTGTCACTCTAATGACGCCTTCGTTGGTGTGACAGAGACAATTCCTGAAATCCGCAAATTTCGGGAATTTTTCTCTGTCACTCTAATGACGCCTTTGTTGTTATGACAGAGACAAATCCCCGAAATTTACGAACTTCGGTTTTCGCGGTAGCACTTAGCAGGCCTGAGATTGTATTCCTTATCGCAATCACACTCGCGAGGCCGAAGGCCGAGCTGCAGGAGTCCAGCTCGTAAGCCCAAAAACTGCAACGTAACTAAATAATAATACAAAAACAATTATAAAAAAATAAAAGAAAATAAAAAACATATCTCCAATCCATCCTCCGGCCTCAGTTGACAAAAAGAGAGGCCCGCGAGGCCCAGGGCCTCGCGCACAGAGCAAAAAACTACCTTCCAGTCTTTAGTATCGATAAGGGGAAGTTTTAGGCGCATCACTATAAACGTCATTTAAATTTTAGGACGACATGCATGACGTCCTTCTTCGTCCAAGTTTTTTTATTTAAATTAAATATTATATTAATAACATCATGGAAATAGTAATAGAATAAAATAGCGTAGAGCAATAATTGCGCTTGTTCAATTATAATTTTCAAATGGAAATAGCTATACACGGCTAAAGAAAGTGTAAAGTACAAACAAACCGGTTATATTATATAGTATGAATATTTCAAAACATTAAAACAATTTTTGAATTAAAATCAAGCTACGTTTATTAATAGTTCAGGAAATTGGAATGACAACCACTAAAGGTAAGAAATTTCAACTATTCTTGATTATGACGGATTTTTTGATGACAAGTATTACTACTATTAACTATTGATCAAAAAAGTTTTCATAACACTGATCTAAGTTGAAAAACAACATATTTAGGAATAAAATACCATACCAATACCATATATTAATGTTTGCTGCATAGGGAATTTTAGATCTAGTACATACTAAAACTACAACATAATCACCATTTGGTTATCTAAATGAGGCTTAAATTGTATAAAATTTGGGACTTCCGGGTTACACAATTTTGTGGTGTTGATGTGATTTTGCTGTCTTTATAAAAACAAAAATGTAAAATCAGCTCCAAAAATATGTTTACAAATATTATCCTTTTGTTTTAGATAATATGTATATATATATTATTCATTATTAAATATGAATGTATTGTAAAAACAGCAATATTTATTCACTAACATTAGATAGTTATTTGATTTCTCAAAAAAATAAATAAATAACAAAAACTATAGGTACTACACTAAACTAAACCTACCTTAAGAACTTCGGGGACCTGATGTAAAACGGTTATAAATACACCTGAAGTAATACATTAACACAAAACAGTCTAGCTGTGAGAAACAACAATTTTATGCCATATTGTTGTAAATGAATTTTGCGCTACATGCTATGAAATTGGAAACAAAGATTCATAAGTCAAAAACTTTATTCACATAACTTAAAGTATTTACTGTTTACTTTTGTGATAAAATTCAAAGGCATCTTGTCAGTTATATCTGTGCTACTGAGATTCTATTTCGTAATTCAACCTTACTTGAGAATTAACTTTGTGTACAGTCGAGTGCATTAATATATCAGACACATTTGTAAGAGATCAGTTTGGAGAAGTGTATATATATTAATGCCCTTAACTGTACATTTAATTTGGAATTAAACATTTTAATTATTTTTTTATTTTTTATTTGTTGCTATTAATATAGTCCCTTGCACAAACAAGTAAACTATGGTTCTATAGATTTCAACTAATCATTCAATCTTGTATGTGGTATACTTTTCCATATTTTCCTGACCATGTTTCTAGAATATCTTACATTATTTATTCTAACAAACTATTCTTGTCCCTTAGATAACAAAACAAAAGCCTATTTTATATTATATATTGGATATTTCCAGATTTATGTTTTATACATACTAAATTTTGTTTTAAACATAAATAAACTTTTTTTTATTTTTATTGTCAGGTTAAAGACAGAACCAACTATTTTATTGAATTTGCTTTTGCAAATAGTTCTTATGCCAAAGAGATATAAAACTAATTTGCTAAACAATATTATAAGTTTAAAGATGTGTAGTGCCAGTTGTGTTACTGCATATTGATAGATGTATATGTATAATAACTGTTGAAGAATATTATCAGCCTTGGACTTTATACAACATTATGTATAATATCATTGCATATTTATAATGCTTGTGTGCTTTGATATGTGCATTTTAACATAATTGGGATAGATGGGAATATGGGAGTTATGGCTTGTCTCTGTTTAGTTTTCCAATGTCATGGTTTTTATCATGATGGTGACAAACAAGCGTACTGTCTGCCTGATTGTAAGTTGAATTGCTGTAGTAATAATTATTTAAAAATACAATAAAACATGGTGTATACATATAAAAAATGATGCAAAATTTTTTTTTGAGGAATTTCTTCTTACATTTTTTTTTGTTTTAATACAATTTTCCTTTCAAAATCTAGTCATTTATCATTTATGAAGATAATAGACATTACTTATAGTTTTAAAATATTCATAAAATAAAACTAACACAAAAATGACGACACTTTTTAAGGTTCTGTTTTTCCATTTGAATAGGAAACCCTAAAAAGGGAAATAGTTTATAGGTATCTTATAGGCATGATCCACGAAATTAAGTGAAGCCTTTCAATTCTTACACCCTAAAATGAGTATGTAATGTAGATACACTTCGACTTTCTCGTCGATTTGTCCCTTTTAACATGGCGCCGTAGAAAGAGACAAATTTAGTGATAGTCCCTTTGTTATTATTTTGTGTGTTATTTGTTATGTCACACCCTTTATCTTCGCCTTCCCCCCTCCCTTAAAGATTAAACGCCATGACGGTACACCCCACTGACCGAAAACCAATGGATTACATTTAATTAATTGAATCTAATAATTTATTTATCCTTGATTAACACAGCGAATACGAATAGACTATGATGATTATAACAATAAGAACAATCGAAAATCCAATAAGAATTTATTTTATAAACAATATTTTAGGAAATCTTCTTTTTAAGACATGCTATTTCTTATATAACATCACGTGTAAATAGTTGTTTGAAACATGAACGACATCGTCAATAGTAGTTCGATAGGGAGCTTTTCATAAACACCGCACGTCAAACGCGACGGAGGGAACCATAAAAGTTGCATAGTAGGGTTGGCACGAATATTGATCAGGGGTAGGTCTGTGTTGGTGTGCGCACGGGGCTGCGCGCTAGTGTGCGTGATCCTCGCCCATGTGCCACCGCGGCCCCAGCTAACTCACTCTCATAAACACTAAATACACTAAATATAATATAAAGAAATAACTCGCGACATAAAACCGAACAACAATGAAAAGACACCGCGTCAAAAGCCTCAACAAGAAACGCGTCGTATAAAAATCAATAAATCACGTAGCGATCCAATAAAATATATCGCGTGGAGTGCATTACAGTGCTGCTTGCATTTCAGTGATCTAGCGAACTACCGATGTTCAATCACAAGCTACCGACTGACTTTCCAATGCAAACCCTTCGTAAGAAAACCAGCCCTTGCAAATGTGAGTGCAGTGTTTATCTCTCGCTTTCTATCTTTTATTTAAGACGGTGTTAGATAGCGGCTACATGTTAATTCGATCACATAAGCTTTCCTTATATTTTGCGATGTATGTTGTAAAGCATGGATGCTATTCACCCTATGCGTTCCGAGTTATGCTCATGTCATAATTAGTGAATCCCTGATTTGGACAGAGAGTGTGTGGATGCGGCGAGCGGCGGCGAAGTACGAGTAACTAACATAGTACGTTTTAAGGGCAATATGCAGGTGTGTCATTTCCAGCACCTCTTGAGGCAGTTCGGTAAGTACTTGTGTCATATCGTGCTTCGTTGTGTGTTCGCATGGTGTTCTGACTGTCCGCCTCTTCGTCTAACTGCTTGGAACAGCTGGCCGATCAGCTGATCAGTGATCAGGAAGTCGCACATGTATGTGTGTCTGATTAAGTCGAGTTTTCTAGTAGTCGTTCACTAACTCACATAATTTTAGTTTATTATAATTTTTTACGCAATAGAACTTACATTCTAACACCTCAATTGGTAGAGCATATATTATGATAACTGTGTGCACAAAAGACATTAGATATACACACTTATCTTACTAAGAAACGTTATCAAGAGTCTTTAAGATAATGCACATGACAACTGTTTGCTTGTTTCCGCAAATATGATACTGTCAAATGAAAAATGATTGTATTGTCTAGGTAGAGTGTAGCATAACATTATAGAGTTCACACGTTACTACTAATGGCATCTTAACTACGCGGCTTAGTACAATAGTTACAATACTAAACACCAGGAGTAAATAACGAGTTGAATAAGCATGCTCTTTCGCAAATAACAACTATTTCTAGACTATTATGACGCATATCTAGGGTTTGCAATATCCGCCTGTTTTTAAAATCCGGATAATATGGATAGTAAAATTTATATTATCCGAATATCCGGATATTTTGGATAATTTCGGATAGTGATAAAATAAAACTACAAAATGATTATAACGGGTATAATTCGTCAACATAAGAGTGATAATTAACATTAAACATTTTAAAATATGTCAATCATTTAAAAGTGCATGTAATTAAATAACATTGTTTTATTTTTGATGATAAATTAACGATCATATAATTATTAACCTAATCAATCAACGAAAGCATCATTATAATCATATAAAAACAGTTGTATAAAATATCTAAAATCGATATGTTGTACATACTGATTTAAATTTTTTTATAAATATAAAGATATTAATAAAGTGTTACAAAAAAAACCGCCTAATAAATGTTTCAATCCTATTTCACTACAAAAATTATCACAAAACAATCACCATTAAATCAGCTAAAAATTAAAGTATTTGGTACTATCATTACTTAAAATCCAAAGAACATTTTACCGTTTTATTTTTCATCATTTTTTTTTCATGTGACACAATAAACAATCAAAAAAGGGATATACATGTGTGAATGTAAAAGATATTTCAGAGTAGCACTAACATCTGACTGTCTGCGCTGAGCAATTCTTTCTTTGGGTGCATTGCATCCACAAGTTTAATTGATAATAGCCTTCGCCCTTGCGACAGTTTTTCGATCATAAATTTTATGGCAACTTCGGCCGTTAACAGATTTGCATCACGTTGTGTACTTGTGTCTGCGTATTCTTACACATTATAATTATTTGAAAAGGTAGTAAAAATAGTTTGAACTGTGATTTTTGTTTAGCTAAAAATATCCGTTATTCGGATATTTAGAGGTTCACTATCCGAATAATTTTGAATGTTATTTTTGGCGGATATTCGGATAATCCGAATAGTGGATTATCCGGATTGCAAACCCTACGCATATCCTTATGTAGTTTCTAGCCACATTCTTTATGTGTACCTTCTCCGCTTTGTCGACTTCCTATTGTAGTTTTACACCTAATGGTGGTATCATGTGCAACGAGAGGTCCCAGCGAGTCCCGATTCTAAATTTAAAAACAGGAAATTCAATTTAACGGGAATGATGCACGGTAAACAGGGACAGAAATAGGACAAGCTCACTTTTATTTTGCACTCCACTCGCGTAGCTTTGTTTAAAAATTAATAAACAATGACGCTGAAGTTAGAGCTCAAAAATCTATTCTCAAAAGGTAGCTGCTGATTTTTCGTTTTTGTGTGAATTTTAAGTGTTCTCGCTCGCTTTTTAAACCTTGCTTCGAGCAACAAGTGAATAAATGAAAATGGCGATCGCTTTAGACAATTTGAGGAGCGTCGGATTTCAAAAATGGAAAACGCGTTGTGCAGACAAGAACGAGCCGGGCCGTTTCCTGGGCGAGGGTGTGTCGTTCCGGGCGAAGCTGATCGGGGTGTTGGAAGTGCCTGAGGCGCGGGGGGACAGGATGTGTCAGGAGGCGCTGGCGGACCTGAAGATGGCGATCAGGGCGGCCGGCGAGCACAAGCAGCGGATACAGGTCCACGTGGCCATTGACGGGCTGAGGCTGCGGGATGATAAGACTGGCGTGAGTTACTTTTTTCACTTTATCCTAATCGTGATGCCATCGGCAATACTGTTTGGGTAAGGTTTGTTGGGGTAAGACGGAAACAGTTTTCTGGATGGGAAAAGACAAACAGTCGTCCTTCTGCCGCAGCTTCTGCTGGTAGCATTTTGTCTTATCCCATTCAAAAAACTGTTTCATCTACCCCAACGTACCGTACTACACTTACGTTGTTAAAAGAAAAGGATCCAGTCAAATCGGTCAATTAAAGAATCTTAATCAAAGGATCAAAATTATTGACATTAATTTCAGTGACAAATTGTGATTCCTTTTTGTTTAACTACATCCAATATGACATTTGCAATATGAATACAAACAGGTAGTTGTATTCTTATTGCAAATGACATACTCGTAACACCCACTGATGGTCAGTACTCAGCACGTAGCTATTTATTCGATTCAGGCTATCGTATGGAAACTTAGCTTCATTATTGTAGGAAATTGTAAATGACGATCGTCTCCACTAAGCAAATTACGCTTCAATCGTGTTCTTAGATTGGCTCTATTAAAATCGTAGGTCTTTAAAGAACAGACGTACCATAAATAACACCTTTAACACCTATACATACCTACTCATTCTCTCTGCGAATACGTATGTATTTAAATTACACTGCAAATTTTAGCAGTTAGAAAAAACTAATTTATTAAACTTAAAACAAGTCAATTAAACCACTGTAACAATTATATAAGACAATGTTTAAAAATGCATTGCAAGTAATTATTTGTATTCAGAGGTTAATTAGAGCTCGACCATTGACCTGACCAGACCAAAATAAACCACACGACATACGTAAGTTGATTCCTCATGTTCGTTCGTTGATTGCAATTAACGACCAAGCCATTAAAACATATTGAGTATCTTATATAAGTGTAGGCAAGTAATAAACTAATTGTCTTGGTATATGTTTAACTCCCCCGCTGCGTAGTCTGTCATACTGTAAATAAGTCTCTATTGAAGAAACATTTGTATAGAAACATGGAACGTACGCGGTGTACGGCGTCAATTTAAGTTCTTAAGGTGCATTCAGACCAAACGAGCATTCGCTACTCTATGCCCCACTACGAAATCAACGAACCACGTTTTGTGTACCTAACGATCGAATTTCGTAGAGTAGGGGGTTAGAATAGCGAATGCTCGTTTGGTCTGACTGCACCTTAAACTATTATAGTTATTTATGTGGCTGGCGCATAATAAGAGGCATTAAACATGAGTGTGGTTTTATGAAACGAGCCGTAGGCGAGTTTCATAATAAGATCACACGAGTGTTTAATGCCTAATTATGTACAGTCACATACATAACTTTATCTACATCCATATCATTAGTTTAGAATGACAATTTACCTTTATTTTCATTGATATCCACTAAGTAATTACCTCTAAATATAAAAATTCAAATCAGTTGAAATCACTCAATTTGAGTAAGGATATCCTACAATAAATATTTATTGAAAAAAAAACAACAAAAAGAAGTTGACTTCATAATGTTAAAATTAATATCATGACGACGATACTTTAATGTCAACATTATGATGCACTGCACTCTGCCTGTACTTTAATGTTAACATTATGATACAGCCACAGACACCGGTCTCTTAATATAGGTCATTACATTACCGCTTCTGAATACATAACAGGGAAATTATGATATTCCTGTAGATAATAATTATTTAAAGCTGCTATACATTAATCTAGCAACTACATTACACATTTATATTTAGTACTAAGAAGGAAAAGTTCGACTTGCAGTTGTACTGAAAACAACAAATTTTTAATACGAGCTTTTATCGTGACTGTATAGTCAATTAGTCATTTCATTGAGTATCTACTCATAATAAAACGAGTCTAAATAGCCTAACGCTTACGTTGTTTCTTTCCCAAGTTCCTGTGACTGCCTTCTGACTCCATTATCAGCTCCATGAATATTGAATTGTCATTCGACTTATTTTTAACCGACTTCAAAAAAAGGAGGAGGTTCTCAATTCGACTGAATTTTTTTTTTTTTTTTTTTTGTTGTATGTATGTTACCTGATATCTCCGAGAATAGTGAACCGATTCTAAAATTTCTTTTTGTGATCGAACGTGTATTACCCCGAGATGGTCCCATTGGCACCAAGTTGGGGTCTGATGATGGGATCCTGGAGAAATCGAGGGATCTCTTCAAATGTTATAGGTACATGTATGGCGCTTTTGGTAATTTTCATTCATTTACAAGAATTTGCATTCAGAAAGCAGGATTTGAGGAAACCAATGATGGAAACAAATCGGGAATCTTGGAGAAACCGGTTGAAGTCGGTTTTTTAAATTTTTATTTGGTGATTATTGTGTACAACATTTCAGCTCGATCGATAATCGAGAAGGATCAAATTTAATGCGCTAGATTTGATTACCGACAGAGAAACGACTCAGTAGGCTTACCACATGATTAGTGCGATATATTGTCGCCGCGAGATAGAGTTCCCGTCTTTTACTAAATATACAGGGTGATATTTGGTTCGTGGAGCAGAAGTGAACACGGTACTAGGGATGGTGACGCTGAGCAACTTTCACTGTGGAGACAACCAAGAAATTGAGAATAAAATCACCTAAAACGAGTACCTACTTGAGCCTTAATTGATAAAAAAAGAAAATGAAAATCGTTTATTGTTCCAAGACAGTTACAAAGTCAATCTTGAATTCTTGACCCTGAATAGTTGCTAGAAAACCCTGTGCCACAGGACCGAAACTGAGCCCTTGATAGTTAAATACCAATTAACTCATAATTAGGAGTTATATTTCGCGATTTTTTGGTTGTCTCCATAATGACAGATGCTCAGCGTGAGGCGTGACCGTCTCTAGTACCCAGTTCACCTCTGCTTCACGACCCAAATGTCACCCTGTATTAAATAGCTGCGAGATACTATCTCTTCAATCATTATGCTAACCTTAAAAACTAAATAAAAGCTGTTAATACACCACACCACACACCACCATCAGCCTGTGATAGTCCACTGCTGGACGTAGGCCTCTCCTATTAACTAGACGCATTAGGAGGTAATAATCCCATAATCGCCACGCTGGGCAAGCGGGTTGGCGATCGCAGTAATGTGTCCACTATGATGACGCTGCTGCCCATCATCAATCTTGTAAAATGGTCAGTGATACATCAATCCCTTAGTCGACTCTTACGACACCCGCAGGAGTTGGGGTGGTGACAAATGTATTCTTACTGCCGTCACCACACGGCACGGCTGATCCTATTGTAGACGCCTAATGACTTTGTCAAGTGGAATCGGGCCTTCGTATTTGAAATGGACTTTAACCTATTCACTCCTGCTTCACGACCCAAATGTCACCCTGTATTAAATAGCCGCGAGATATTGTCGAGTGTCGCTTCAATCATTATGCTAACCTTAAAAACTAAATAAAAGCTGTTAATACTATTCTCTTTTTAATAGTCTTCGCTTGGAATTGCGAATTTGTTTTAATTATATCTTTCTTCAGGATTCGCTGTACCACCACCCCGTGCACAAGATTTCCTTCATCGCCCAAGACATGACAGACTCACGCGCATTTGGCTACATATTCGGCGCTCCGGACACCGGCCACCGGTTCTTCGGCATTAAGACTGATAAAGCTGCTAGTCAAGTAAGTTGTCCTTAATTTATATCTCTGATGGTTCCACAGGTGTCATATATACCATAGATCAAGCAAACGTATATACTTAACGTGTCAAATGAACTCAGTGAAATCCACTGAGTTGTCCGTCTTTAATCGCAGCTTGCAGCTTTCGGGCGTCAAATTTTGTAAGTTGAAATTAACAAAAACATTAATAATGCCTCCTTAAGTAATATTAATTGCAACAACGAAAAAAAATATGAATACTCAAGCGCTTGAGTCATATTTAAAATCATAGGCAAGTAACAACTTCAGTACAAAATCTGACACGCTCTACCGCCATACAAATGAATGAACTTGTTTCTTCTATCCAAATCTAAATTCTGTGGATGGTTCCCTCGTGACTGAGGATCGTGATCATTAAATCCTCTGTATTTGGAGTGCATGGTATGCCTCCTTCGGCTCCTGTCCATCGTCTCTTAAAACTGGACAAAGATTGAAGGAGGTTAAGTCTTTGTCAATCGATCGGTCCATCTAGTCGGAGACGGCCTCTGCGCTTACTAGTTTCACCAAGTACTAGGTATATTTTGTTAATCTGCCGGCACTATGTAAGAATGAATTGTAGGCATATTGTTGATGTAAGCAGTCTGCTTATAATCTTGATTTGGGAGAGGATTGATTTGTTGGTGCGTCTCGCTATCCAAGGTGCTCTTGACATCCTGTTCCAGCACCACATTTTGCAATCTATGCCTCTTGCAACCCTCTTGCCACCATTTTGACTAACAAAGCTGGTGATCATATTATGTGTTCCGTTCGACTTCGGATATCTTCAGGATGTGTGATGTGAGAGCGTAGCGTCTCCCAATGACCGATAGATGCCGCTAGCGTCTATGAAGCCGCTCCACAGCCCGTAGCGCGCCGCTGTGACGTAGTTTCCGCCCCGACAGCTTCCTGTAACCAACCAGCTCGCACCCGGCGACTCGCCGCCATTCCATTGTTTCGTCGACCGTCTTGGCCGAAGGTCCGCATATTTTTATTTAAATTCGACACGTGGTCTTTAACTTTTCGATCGACTTAATTCCCAGTTATTATATTTCGGAACTTCTGCTCGAACAGAAAAGTTATTTTAAGGAAGTCATTTGAAGTGTTTCGCTAATCGTCAAGAAAGTGGTCTATCGTTAAATATTTACGACGAAAATTTAAGATTCGAATTTTAAAATTTCATTTCGAATAATCGAGTTCCCGAAGTATTTTCGAACCGATAACGTCCGTCGCGCAATTTTCAAGAGTGACTTCGATCTACCCACTTTTTCTGGCGAAATACGTTCTCGACCACGATCGTGTTTTAAACGTTACCGTCGTTCAGTCGTAGGCGTTTCCGAGATTTTTAAAGTAGGAAATCGTCCGATTAACGCGTATTTTTAATCGCGTTGCTTCTCATACGGTAACGTAAGCCGCTCCGCACCCGACGAGAGGAAACGTGCATCGCGATCATCGTGTCGCCGCGGGCAGCGCGGCGCCGCCGGCCGGGGGCGGTTCACGCGCCGCCACGTCGCCGGCGCCGCCGTGTCGCCGCCGCGGCCGGGCGCGCCGGGGCCCACCCCGCGCTCCGCCGCCGGCGCCGGGAGCTGCAGCTGGACCTGGGTACTCTTTACGTTTTCCGCTCTCGGATCGATTGGTGAGTTAGCTTAATGATATTCTATTAACCCAAGGAGTCTAGTCTGCGGATGGCGACGAATGTTGTGATGAGACTGACGTGGCGCCATGTGGACGCCACCGGTCCTGACCTCACTAGCTGCCACGTGAGCGCTGGCCGCCACGTGGTTGCCACTGGCTGCCACGTGGGCATCACCGCGCCATGTGGGTGCCACCGATCCTGACCTCACTGGCCGCCACGTGGGCACCAACGGTCCCGACTTGATTGGCCGCCATATGGGTGCCACCGATCCTGACCTCACTGGCCGCTACATGTTCGCCACCGATCCTGACCTCACTGGCCGCCTCGTGGGCGCCACCGGTCCTGACCTCACTGGCCGCCACCTGGGCGCCACCGGTCCTGATCTCACTGGCCGCCTCGTGGGCGCCACCGGTCCTGACCTCACTGGCCGCCACCTGGGCGCCACCGGTCCTGATCTCACTGGCCGCCTCGTGGGCGCCACCGGTCCTGACCTCACTGGCCGCCACCTGGGCGCCACCGGTCCTGATCTCACTGGCCGCCTCGTGGGCGCCACCGGTCCTGACCTCACTGGCCGCCACCTGGGCGCCACCGGTCCTGATCTCACTGGCCGCCACCTATGCGCCACCGATCCCGACCTCACTGGCCGCCACATGGGCGCCACCGGTCCTGACCTCACTGGCCGCCACCTGGCCGCCACCGGTCCTGATCTCACTGGCCGCCACGGGGGCGCCTCCGATCCCGACCTCACTGGCCGCCACGACGGTGCCACCGGGGCGGGGACTCCACTGGCTGCCATGTTGGTGCCACCGGGCCTGACGTCGCTAGCTGTCACGGGGACGCCATCGGTCCCGACGCTGGCCGCAGCCGGTCCCGACGCTACTGAACGCCACGTGAACACCACCGGCCCTGACCTCACTGACGCCATGTCGGTGCCGCCGGCCCCGACGTCACTAGCTGCCACGTGGGCACCACCCGTCCTGAGCTCACTGCTCGCCACGTGGGTGCCACAGGTACTAAAGTCATTGAGTGCCATGCCGGCACCACCGATCCCGTTTTTTGACGGGGTGCGACTACGATGCTACCGATCCCGACCTCACTGGGCGCTACAACGGTGCCACCGGTCCTCGCCTCATGGGCTGCCGCAACCACGCCACCGGTCCCGACTTCACTAGTCGTCGCGACGGCACCATCGGTATTGACCTCACCGGGTGCCACGGGACACCGCTGGCCACGAAATTATAGTCACCATGATGACATTACAGGTAATAATACTGCCGTTCGATGCTGATGCTGATGTTGTCCAGGCATGGCGGTATAACCCACCTCAATGTTGCTGCCGATCACGAAACCGCTACATTCACGCGACCACCGCAATGGCGCTACAAGTCACAATACAATTGGTCCGATGAAGTTCATTGTGCAACTACAGTGGCCCGCAAAGCCGATACAATGACGCCACGATAACGCCTCGCTGCCGGCTGCCAACTGGCCGGATGACGCCACCGCCCGCGATATTCGCCATACGCTCTGCCCAACGCGAAAGCGCCAACGACTCTTGTCAGTTTGGCCCCCCCATATCACGTAAGTAACCAAGCTGATGCCGGCAACCACCCTGGCGCCGCCTGCCGAGCGGAAGCATTGCAAACCACAGTCTGGTGCTCCTGCTTCGGGTGTCCCTGATAGACATACACGTGCCTACTGCAGCTGGGGGGATTGCGGATCCCTCATTCTCGATCGAGGATCCGTTGTAGTGGCTGACCGAGTCACAACTGCGTCACACTGCGTCCTATTGTTCTATAGGAAATCTGTACGTTGTATCTATATTCAAATACTACCTGCAGTCTCCCACGATCCAATACAGCAGAAGCAGGAAAACTTAGTGCACCAAACCGAAGACCTGTTCGACAATGAATGGAATCTGTAACGTAATATCTCATGTTATTCTACAAATGTTTGATCAGCCCCGGATTCCTCAGACACTCAAATCCGCGGGCCTGCTTTCTGAAAACTGATGGTATTGACAAGGTTTGGAAACAGATTTCTTATAATCTCTCTACTCGCAGTCGTTCTCCAACAATACGGGTTCCTCCTCATAAAACGGACCATTTCTCCGAGGGCAATAAACAAATTTGGGACAAAAATCCCGCGGTCGTAAGCGAGCTCGAGATACAGCTGCTCGAGGAAAGAGGCCATGGAGAGATAGCTCGAAACACCGGTATACTCGTCACAGAATATAAATTCTTCGTTTTTATCTAAGTGTATTGCTATGCCCGGTGCTGTCCCTACACAGATTATTCTTTCCCAGAGCCGATTAAAGGTCTCCCATATTAATAGCTGAACTTACTTACTCCTCTAGCGCAACGACCCAAAGAAAGTCCTGGTCCCCAACACGACTGTTCACCTCTGACTCCGGTCCTGGGCAGTTTTAGTATACTTAATATTATTTGTAAGTAAACAATTGGATACGTCCGTGACTGCTTCCACATGATACATTTCTGACCAACGTTTGATCACCTATCAAGACTATTTCCTGATAGCAATCCAGTCGAAAAAGGAGTACAGATTACCAGATCGACCCCCATCAACCTAGGTTAGCAAATATACTACCTGAAATACGTTACAACCCTTACTCAAACCATAGCCACAACATTTGCGTCCTGCAGGGAAAATAAGGTAAATGATTAGTTGCGAGACAGTGTCTCGCGTCCAACGCCGTGCGCTCCTAGACGGACTCAACCTTACGAACTTGGGCGTCCATGGAGGCTGGTTGCACTATCGCAGGCCCTAACACTGCTTCGGGCGATTACAGAGTCCCATGCCAGCTCCCATCTCATCTGCCAACCGGACTCTTGAGGGAATCTCCCATGGTGGATTAAGAACGTAATAAAATACGTTCATATCGAGGTAAGAAGGAAACACTATATTGAGTATATTGATCAACGCACCGCATTCTCAGTCGATCCTCAACAGGAAGCCGGTGCGTGGTCTCCAACAGGGAACTTGCACTGCGACTCCAAAAAAAAAAAAAAAAAAACTACTCTTTAAAACTTAAGGAGAACCTGAGGAGATCGATAGTTAGTATGATTATTAGTTACAACGACCAACGCAGAAAGTATTGGCATCAGGGAATTGCCTACGCACTACAGGTTCACAACTTACGGAACCAGTTCGGTTCATATACCTACAGGTCGGTACTTTCAGAAAGTCGACGGACGAGCTAGGGGACTCTGCGCCCCCGAGCGGCACCAGCGCCCGGAAGCCACTGAGCAGATCTTCACCCGCTAGGGTACCCCGTCCATCGACCTGTTCGCTCACCTCAAACGCCCACGTGCCACAGTATGCCTCGGTCTACTGGCCCTAACTGAACGCACGATGCGTTTAGGTAAGCGGAACGCTACTACACCGACGCTGACTGACCAGATCAAAAGAAAAGTCTGCTGGTGTTCCGTTGGCGTTTCTCCAAAGTAAAAACAGGTACGCCCATATGGAAAATAGTCATCGTCGTACGCTAAAAATAACATCGTCTGCCAGCTATCTCATCAAATCAAGTAACGAAAATATCCTCACATATTTTATCGCATTTAGCGTAGCGAACGATAATCTCTGATTAATATTATTTGTAAAGTATTTATTTGGCGAAACCTTCGCCTTCAAGGTGCCTGTTTGATTAAACGCTTAAAGAATACTAGTTTTAATCTGAACAGCTGTACGACATCAGAGAGAAACCCACATATGGAATGTTAATACCGAGTCTAGAGTCCATGACCTTACACTGTACTGTATTATACGTAGACAATTATTCTAATAATTCTCACTTAATTATTTTCTGTCTGAAATTCCGTTCTAAATTCGATAACATCAAAATATGAATTATTATTATTATTCGACGGTATTCTGGACGTGTCTATTCGTATAAATTACCGAAAATATTATGTGAAACTTATGTGTAAAATCTGCGGATAAGTAAGTCCTATATATAATCTGCGGATATCTACTCTACCTAACCGAAAAGCCTCGTTTGAGCCTATTCTTAACCTCTGAATGCAAAGCGATGCATCATGTATTCTTAATTTTATTGACTACACGTCAAAATTCATTGGTTGTTTTAGGGCAGTAGAGCCCTAACATTTCTGCACCCGCTGACTCGCCACCAGGAGATAATAGACAGGTCTCACATCCTGAAGATATCCGAAGTCGAACGGAACACATAATATGAAATTTTACCTTCCAATAAAATTATTATTATGTTTCCTAGACTTCGGATATCTGGATAATGCCTTCCTGGTGGCAATATTTTATCAACCTTTACATTCTCCTCAACAATGAAATGGCGGCGAGTCGCCGGGTGCGAGCTGGTTGGTTACAGGAAGCTGTCGGGGCGGAAACTACGTCACAGCGGCGCGCTACGGGCTGTGGAGCGGCTTCATAGACGCTAGCGGCATCTATCGGTCATTGGGAGACGCTACGCTCTCACATCACACATCCTGAAGATATCCGAAGTCTAGGAAACATAATAATAATTTTATTGGAAGGTAAAATTTCATATTCTTTCTACCATCAGTCCACCATATATACCCATGTGTCTGTCCACGTATAGCGAAGGTCAATGGAAAGGTTATGATTTTTGCAGTCCGGGTAGGTGTGGCTGAAACGTCCACTTAAAAGAACATTTACTTACATTACGTGAATCAGCTAAGCTAAGCTAAAAGCCTAAATTCTGCCTACGTAACGTAGGACGCGTGAGCGAGGTCAGATCGTTGACAGATGGCCTTTAAGATTCCGTAGTAAATGTGTAAATCGATCGTTTACACATTCGCGCTAACCTTTACCAAATTTCAAATTTCTAGTACGAACGGTGGTAAGCCTACAGGTTGAGTAAGTGAAACACATCGCTCTTTTCCCGGACAGAATTCTTGCATAGTAGACGTTTAAATAGCAAAGTACCGAATAGAAGTTTCATAAGTTGCGAAACTTCTATAGATAATGTTCTTGGTATTTTAAATTTTACAAGCAATCTAATCATGCCAAAACCGTTGTATACAGGGTGTTCGTGAGTAATTGCTTTAACTTTAACATCATGTTTGGTTCGTTAAAACAAACTATGTGACCATATCACATTTTGTTAAACTGTAAAAAAACATTTTTTTACTATTTCATACAAAATAAATATATATTAAGTTGAAGACCATTGTAAAAGGTACTTTTGAGTTAGGCAGCAATTAGTGTCAATTGATGACAGTGTTGAAATTCTGTAAATTACAGCACATTAACAATTTAGCTCCACGGTAGCTACTTTGCTTATAAAACAGAGGGTCCCGGGATCAAACCCTGCTACAGCTATTATTTTTTTATTTTTGTTTCTCATTCATTTTTATGTGGCGTAGTGAAAGATAGTTTATTCGTATTTATTTTATTATACAAAACAATGTTTGCGAACTGTCTAAATTTTTAAATAATATTTTCTTTTTTTATCTTAACTTTTAGTTTTCAAAGTCAAAGTCAAAGTATTTATTTGCTCAGAATACAGTTATTCAGTTGTTTTGTTACAATAATGTTGCCCAGTGTATTCAGCCTGCATGCAGACGTATAAACAATATTATAAAGGAGCCATGCGATTTAGAATGATAATATACTTAATGATAATTGTTAATAATAATATGATGTCAATTTTAAAATGTGTACATTAAATAATAATTCAATAATAAAAATGTCAAAGTAAAATTTAAAACTTTAAAATAAAATAAAAACTATAATAAAAAAAAAACAGAAATTATTCAATTAAATTCGATAACACATTTCAAAATTCGGATGTCAACTTATATCTAACACATAACATTAAAAATAAATGTAGGTATAATAATATAATTATCACATGAGAGAATCCTGATGTCAATTAAAATTTAAATATTCAGTTACACTATCATAAGACCTAGACACTACACTTTCGACATAAGTACCTAGTACCAGTGTCGTGGCGTTAAGAATTATTAGGGACTAATTCTTAATCACTCGGAAGTGGACAAGCTGGTGGGAACCAAGTGGTTTTAGACGCCATGTCACTGATAGTCGTAAGGTATATTTAACCATAAATGAAATTACAGTTTTAGTATATTAATAATAATTACATTTATTTACAAACAAAAAACACAATCCTGTATAATAATCCTACAAATAAAATAAAATTATCCCCTTTTTCGTATTACTTACAAAAATATTTTTCCAAAGTCAAAATTACCTACAGTGCATTTTCGAAGTGACCGCCTTCCTTCTCCTAACATATGTTCCATCGTGCCCGTATTTCGCGGTTTAGATTGACATTAGTTGCACGCATTGCGTCAGCTTCTTCCCGAATTCGTTGCAACAAATGTTCTCTTGTCGCCACTGGTTTTGAGTACACTTTTTGTTTTAAGGTACCCCAGACATAAAAGTCTAGGGGGGTTAGGTCGGGAGACCTAGCGGGCCACGCAAGAGTTGGACTGCCGCGACCAATCCAACGCCCATCATAGTGCTCATTTAAATACCGCTGAACACGAGCAGCGAAATGTGCGGGTGCTCCGTCATGCTGGATCCAATGCGTCCGCAGTGTTTTCAGTGGAACATCTTCAAACCATTCCAAATTGTGTAAATTCTGTAGAAATTCCAAGTAATTGTCACCATTTAGTCGATTTGGAATCTCCACTGGTCCAATGAGGCGATTGTTTAATACTCCTGCCCACATGTTTAGAGAGAACTCATGTTGGAATGGAGACTCCCTCGCCATCTTTGGATTTTGCTCAGCCCAATGGTGATAATTTTTTGAATTTATTATTCCTGCCCTTGTAAATTGAGCCTCGTCCATCCACAGAATTTTAGAGATAAGTTGTGGGTTTTGTATTAATAATTCATTTGATCTTTGGCAGTAAGCAATTCGTGAGAAATTGTCCCGTGGCAGAAGCCCTTGCACTTTGCGGTAATGGTAAGGATGCAGACCGTATCGCTTCCATAAACGCCAGACTTTGTCGTGTCCTATGTTAAAAATACGACCTATTCGTCTTGTGGACAATGTCGGGTCTTCAATGATTAAATTCATTATATCGATTTCGTCCTGCACGTCTAAAACGATGCCACGTTCCCTTGGCGTCGAACGTAGACCTATCTCACTGAACCGTCTATGTACCTGCAACAGTAATAAACGTGGGTTAGGTATAAAGAGACATATAAATTTGAAGTAGCTAGGTATAAATAAGGCATACGAAAACAGCTAATTACTTACATTCGTAAAAGTATAAGGCTGCGGTGTACGTCGATTGGGATATCGAATTTGGTACACTCTTGCTGCTTCTGCGGCATTTCCATTACACACCGTAAATAAAATGTATGTCGGCCTCTTCTTGGGCCGTATAATTTACACGTGGCATCAATGGAAGCACAGATATTATTTTACAAATAATTATTTCTTTGAAAATAAACAACAATAATAAAATGACAATTTGATGTGACATATACAAGTCAAATTAAAACTAATCTTAAACGAACTCCTTTATTTAAAAGTGAATGTAGTACATGACGAGAACTGAAAACTCTTTACTTACAAAATAGAAGAAAATAGTATTTGGTTATGTTGTATTAAGAAGACTTTACAATGGTTTAATGTAATTAAGTGAGAAAATTAAGATTTTGAATAATTTGAAAACGGTTCGAGTTAGGATATTAGTTTCTTGGTACAATTAACTTTATTTGATGTAAAGAATCTACCCTTGAAATTAAAGCAATTACTCACGAACACCCTGTATACATGCCTTTTAAGGTATATTTTATGCATTGTTGACTCAATTGTGAAATACAATATTCTTCATAACACTATTTTATAACTTCTCATGGAAACATTCTCAATGAGAACTTACTCTAAAAATTCTCATGAAAATTCTCGGAAATTTCCGAGTATATTCTCGCAATTTTGAGAATGTCCTACAACTTGTACATTGCTACGTATTAAGTGATCCAGTTCGGTAGTTCGCTCGCTGTTTCACTTACCCAACTGAGTACTCTATAGAACTGATATTGAATGTGTTAAAATTGTTATGTACGTACAGTCAAGTGCAAAAATAAGTATCGAAATAATCCGCTCATAAATATGTTACGACGTTCTTATTAGTCTTATTACACAGAATTAGAGTGCACTGGGTCATATTATTATATATTAGTCATATATTTTTGAACATTTTTGTGTACACCTTATTTTGTCTGAGACTGTACATTGGAAGATTATTTGCTTTTATGATTTGAGTAATGTCAATGGCATACAAATATGCAAATAAATATCCAGCTACTACTTTCAGTAGGTATTTAGTTGCTTGGCAAAGTCTAGGCACAAGTAGTGCAGCCAAAAGTTAAATCAGGTTAGCATTAAGGCGCGAGGTACAAGATGGCACCAATCTAATTTTGTAGGCTATTTAGAAAACAAATAAAAACAAATTGGCCATTGTCGTCATTGCTACTTTTCCGATTCCTTGTGATTTATTCGTGAGAAGAAAATTTTGATGCGTCAATTGAGTAGTTATCGAATGCTATAAAATAAAAATTGCTATTATTTGTCCAAATATTTGTGTTTAATATGGCTATTCAATGCCAGACAAATTACAAGAATCACTTCAATATATCATAAACTAAAACAATGCTCTCAAAAGAAATATCTTCTAAATTAGGCCTGCATTTGTAAAGGAGATGAAATAATTGTATAACGGAAAGAGATATTAAATATTAGGCTTATTAAACTATAGGTATTGTTGTAATAAAAATATCGTAAGCCATCAAGAACAATGAGTGTAAACTTTGACTTATGGTTTTAACTTTATCTCGTATATTATCTGCCTTGTTTGACTAAATAATTTAATTCTTACTCAACATTTAGAATTTTTCAAGATAGAGATGTGCTGTTGATTAGAAATAGTAATGAACGTAATCAAGCTAAGAAATAAGCTTATTGAATATTCCATAACATTGATTGAAAGTGTTGAAACTCCACTCGAAACGAAGATATAGTATGTAAAGTTGTCTTAAGACGGGCCAAGTAATGTGATAATTAGTGTTTCATTTATGTGAGCTTATGATATCATCTGATCAAACGAGGTTAAAAAGACCACGTACATTAGCGGTACTTTTAGGACTAACAATCGCTCGGCTTTTCAATAATACGTCTTATTCCTTGGAAATACAGTCTGTCAGATATCCGTATAAAAATGCATGTTGATATGGATATCGGCGTCCCACACAAGGAAGCACTCAATTTAGAAATACCCACGTGATCTGAGCAATTAGAGTAGGAGTAGGAGTATATCATTCGA
>JALPQI010002289.1:0-83061 GCA_025490895.1 Thaumatotibia leucotreta
GTTAAAAGTACCTAAGGTGGTTTTTCCTTCTGTAATCTGAATTGACTAGACATGTTCTTTCCGTGGACCCTTCAATTCAGCCTTAAATATGTAAAGTGTTTTTTTTTTATAATGCAAGAGCGCTATCACTTTGATATCCATTGAGACAGTCCTAAAGTCTGACCAGCATAACTTTGCACAAGAAAAATGCGGTAAATGAAAAAAAAAACGTGACCTGGGTCCCGTTTTATAAAGTTACAAGTTACAATTTTACAAGCGTTTACTTATATTTATAACCATACCCACTTATAACCATATACACTTGCCCCGTTTTTTACAATTTGCGTTTTATAAAAGTACTATGTTACAATTTTACAAGTTACAGGTACAAGTGCCTGTAGCTCAGCCATAGACAAAAATACAGGTGTTTAATAGTTTTAAACTCGTAATCGAACAAGTGTTTTATAAAAATATTGTAAATAACAAGTGTAGGTGTGGTAGAACTTGTAACAAAAACTGACGTACGTCTTGAGGCCTGTAACCGCAACTACAAGTGCAATTTTCCCAGTTATTTCGTGTGCTACAGACGTTTCCCTCGTAATACTGTTGAAATTATTCGCTTTCTGAGAGATTGTTCATAGTTTTGGCCAACTACCACGAACTCCGAAAACCGCAAACGACGATTTGTCTTTGTCACTTCTAACAAGGCGATATTAGAGTGAAAGAGAAAAATAATCGAAATTTGCGGATTTTTGAGTTTGCGGTACTATGACTACACTTTTTTACTTATGTCTGGAGCATAAGGTCTAAAGTTGTATATATTATTATATTTATTCCCTTGACTGTACCCCCGATAGCGTGTACCGAGACTGTTTCAGCTCCTAATAAATTTGGACTTTCGGAGTCTGACACCATACGACTTCAAAGAGCGAATGAACTCCACAACAAATTTAGAACATCTCTCTCATCGTTTTGTTCTGCGGGCCCCCGCTGCGTTTTTCGCAAATTTCGAGGATTTGTCTCTCTCACTTTAATGAAGCCTTCGTTGGAGTTACGGCGAAAAATCTTCGAAATTTACGAATTTTGAATTTCGCGGTAGTAGGGCTGATTTTCCATCAAAATAAATATACATAATCTGTGGATACGATTATTTATGTCAGTTTTTTATTTTTAAATAGTGATGTCCGTCACGCCTGTAGATGTTACTTGTAATCGAGATTTACCATGGTTCATTACAATTGTAAATTTTTATGTGTATTTATAAAACACCTGTAATAGTTCATAGTGCATTACAGGTTCCTGTAACCTGTACACTTGTAACCTGTAACTTGTAACTTTATAAAACGGGACCCTGGCAACAAATTCTCTACCAAATTAAATGACAATTTGATTGATAGGCATAATTGTTGCCATGTAAAGAATATCGAAAACAGCTTGTGCAAAGTTATGCCACACTAACTTGCTCGAATCTGTGCGGTAAAAGAAGGCGTCTAGGAGCAAAGCACGCCCATATATCTCACGTGCTTTAATTTCCCGAACTTACTCTAGAAGCAACTCAATAGCTATCTCAAGCTCATAAGCTGGTAACCGCTGCATCCTCAAATCCAGGGTTCTCACTTCCTTTTGCTTGCTTCTTCTCTTTTACGTGTCGAACACTGTTCTCGACTTGCTCGACAGTGTCCATCAAGGGTAAGTTTCTGGTCTCCGGGGTGAAGAGGAGACAGATGCCTGAGAGAACAGCTGATGCGCCGAAGAAGATGGACGGCAGTGCTGGAGATATTGGTGTCTGTGAAAAGTAAATAAATATAAATATCTTGGGACATCTCACACAAATCAACCTAGTCCCACGGTAAGCTCAATTAAGGCTTGTGTTGTGGGTACTAGGCGACGATTATATAGGTATAATACATAGATACATATGGATACTTAGATACATACACAGCAACGACCAAGGAACATTTGTGATAAATAAATACACAAAGAATGCCCTCGCCGGGATTCGAACCCGGAACCTCCAGCTTCGTAGGCAGGGTCACTACCAACTAGGCTACAGAGGCTGACAAAAGTAATGGTTTAAAAGCAAAATACTTAAGAAAGTTTTAGACGGATGCGCCCTTATGGGAAAATATCAACACTACGAGTACAAAGAGCCTTCAAATATTTGATAAAATATAGAATATCACTGGCTTGGCTAGTAACATTAGACACTACCTACTGATAGTAGAGTCCCTTTTGCCAAAACACAAAGAGGAGCTTTGCAGGGACCAATGTGTTTTCTTTTGCCTTTGGTGATTAGACTGATTAGGTACAGAGGAGAGAACCCTCTTATTAAAAGGCTATGTGCATGCAACACTGCTAGTGTTTGGGAGATATTATCATTGGCACGTGACGGATATAGGAAAAGAGTGCAATTGAGACACTGTGCTACACCCCGTGGGACGGAAGTAGCAAAACATTGCAACGTAAAATTTACGAAAACCAGATAATAGAGGGCTTTTGTCAATTTCAGCTGGTCTTGATAATAGTTGATTAACTTATACTAACTGAAGGTTCCACGGAAAAAAACATGTCCAGTTCTTTAAAAAAACATGGCAAATTCACACCTTATTCTCTGTTAAAAGTAAGGTGGTTTTTCCTTCTGTAATTTGAATTGACTAGACATATATTGACCCTTCAACTAGCCTTCTACCTTATTGATAATAGTTGATTAAGGACAGATTTTTCAAACACCAGTTTGAACAATACCTGTCAAATAAATGTAAGCTCTGTCCTTTTTTGACTGATGACTTACGAAAAGGATGGTGATGATTTTAACTAACGAATGGGTTTATTTGACTGGGCTGAAAATCAGCCCTAATTTATACTAACCAGGATGGGCGTGATGGGTGCCAACATGCCCCCTATCCTGGACAAAAAGGAGCACAGCCCCATCAGCGTTCCACGGGCGCTAGTTGGGAACAGTTCCATGGTGTACGTGAGGGCGCCAGTGAAGCAGGCTGCGATCACCATTTTACCCAGCAGGAACAGGGTGATTTTGGCCCAGACGGCGTCTGAAAATATTGCAGATTTCTTACACTCTTGAAGATTTTCATTGACGCTTTTTACGTCGGAAAATACTCGCTATTTCGCTCCATAAATGAAGAGCTTTCTCAAGAGACAAGCCAAGGTTGCGCGACGAAGACTCTATAGTGTGTAACTCCACTTTCATTGACATTTGCGATAATGACGCGAATGAGGGTAGTTTCTCGCTCGCCCCATAAATCTCTCGATCGGGCATCTCGCGTGAAATATAATTTTAGTATGAACGCGTCTCACGAAGGTTTCGTGTTTAAAATTTTCATTCAGTAATGATAATAATACGAGTATGATCGGTGAGACAAATGACGGAGAAAAATATTTTTATTTTTTGCAAATGCATCTTCGAATCTCGCGTCATCTTTTGAGTAGCGATTCTTATCTTCATTTATAAGCAAGATTTTTTATCGGGAAAGGACTAGCATTAGCAATCATAATTTTTCAGTTACAACTGCTTTCGTCTGCTAAAAATGGTCGTAATAATTATAGAGAAAGGCTTCAATTGTTTAGGACTTCACCTGAGTTCAAATAGTAAAATTCCTTCTAAGATTTGCGATTTGCGATATTATGGATTATGAAAAATAAAAAACTTACTAACCTTCCGGCACTGACGCAGAACCGATGCAAAGCGCCCCACATATCAAATACCCACATAGCAGTGGAATCCGTCTTCCGCACTTGTTCATCAGAACCAGAGCCACCAGCTCCCCAGGAAATGACATCACCGTCGCAAGAAGGAAATTTGTGTACTTATTCCCAGGCAACCACACAGAGTTTATCATCAACCCATAGTACACGAAAGATGCCGTGAATCTACATACCATCACCACGATCAGTCTCTTCCATATTTCTTTAGACGTAAATACCCTCTTCAAAGATTCTTTCTTTTCATAGTCTCCTAAATTGAACTTATTCTTTAAGCTCGTCTTGTCTATATTTATAAAGTCATGGCGATCTATGTTCAGTTTATTCGTATCTGCTATGACTAATAGGGTTTCTTTGGCTTGTTCGATCTTGTTGTTGAGTATCTGCCACCGCGGGCTTTCTCTGATGATGAAGGAGTAGGCGAGAAAGAGAATGGGCGGGGTGCAGATAATTCTGATGAGGGTCTTCCAGTAGGAACTGAGCATGGCTATGCAGGCGAACATGACTTCGCCAAAGTAAATGGCGTAGGCGAAAATTACGCCGGCTAGAACTCGCGTGCTGCGGCCGGTTGATTCTATCACTGAAAGCAATTTGCTTATTGTGAGTACTAATACCTAGTAACAATAAAATACAGTACAATATTTATGTGGTAATTGTCTGACAAATTACTAATACTAAAATGCAAAGATAAGAAATGAACCGATTCTCAATTAATAATGTATTTGTAAATTTGGATTCATGGAACCAAAATGTCCATCGGAACTAGTAAATTTGATAATTCAGAATTCTGATCATCGTATTGTGGCAAACATACATATCTACAACAAAACGTGTAACAACTAAAACCTTACTAATCCCTCCAACAATGCTAATGCCCGAACTATTTACATTACAACACTACATAAACAAGCAACAAACAGTAACAGTCGGTTTAATAACGTACATTGTAATCTTATTGTTGATAAAGTGTTTAATTATTTTAATTATGGCACAGATTACGGTGGTATTTGTTCAGTTTATGTGATGCTGTATCACTATTATGAAGTTAAGAAGCACTATTACATTCGAAATGAGGAGCGACCTCTTCGAAAAGTTACACACATACTTATGTAATTTACCTATTGAATAGGTTTATCCGTAATCGGATCAAAGGACTACTTCTAATTGAGTGAGAATGAATAAGGTGAATTGTGAATAGGTATAGTGGAAAGCATCCTCTTATAATAATTAAGGGGTCGGTAATGTGCATGCCTCGTATGTATAGAGATTTTTACGTCTCGGTCTGAATCAACCTTTGAGATCTCACCTTCCTTTATCGAAATGCACACTTAAAGCAAAAATCCTGGACAACGACAACAGGTTTCTCGAAATAAATTCAATAAACTTACTGATAACCATAGCCGCAGAATAAGTACCGCCTGTGATGGCAGCCTCGAAGAACTCGATGACGATGTAAGAAGGGTAGGAGGTGACGAATGTCTTCAGGTGACCGATGATGCCACCGATGGAACAGATCACCAAGGTTGGCTTGCGGCCAAACCTGTCACAATAGAAATGTTATTTTGATAAATAAAAATTGCGAGATTAAACTCAGATTAAGCAACTGTAATGCTCCGTTATTCGAGGTCTCGACAGGTTTATGTTTGAAGTAAATGGTTTATTATTATAATAAACAGTCTCCTGTCATGGTAAGACTACCTGACCCATTTTACTCAAAGTTGTCCTCCCCCATATAGATATTCTTATATGATTCCTACTCAGAATCGTAAGCTCTTTCAATCTTAATACGGGAATTATTTTGTCCCAAAATTTCACATATTTTTCGAACTTACCATTCCGTTAGGTACCGCCATACAAAATGTATGAAAAATGGTAAAAGAATGGAACAAAACCCTTGAGACAATTTTTTTCTCCTATCAGGTTCCAAAGAGCTAGCGATTCTGAGTGGGGGACAATTTTGAAATAAATGGCGCACCTAAAGGTAAGGTGGTCTGTGGTTTATGGCTTAAGGGTATTGTTAAATGAGTGTCACGTAAAACAAAAGTAGGACAACATTTTAAGTTACCTGTCAGACATATATCCCGTGACAGTCATGGACATGACCATCCCTGCGCTGTGTACGGTACCCACAAGGTTGGATTTCCATGGCTGGCAGGCCAGATCTAGCTGAAACAGTTCATGACACAATATTGGTGAGTCATTTTTTTGACCAAGGCCTTAGAGTGCTATAAAATCGTATATCCGATTTTAAGCATGAATGTGGAAGGTAGTAATAGGAAAAAAAACCAAGGAAAAGGTGGACGGGGTATGTGAGAGACGATGTAACGATGTAAATGAGATGGTGATAAAATCTAAAATAAATGGGATCAACCAATGGTGATGAAGGAATTCAGTGGCCCGGTCCTGATGTGTAACTTTTACTCGTGACAGAGTATGTTCTTCGATTTTATGTTGACGTGAAGAGTTAAAATTAAGTAGATAAATGGTAGTACAGTAATAGATAATATTTATGCTTCTATATTTATTAGCTAAGGACGAAGAAATGTTCCTTCCGCAAATACCAGTATTTCTAGTTGCTACAGATCTAGTTAGGAAATTGCCTCGGGGTTTTCCGTAACTGTGAATGATACTAGCGTAAAGTAAATATTATAAAGATTATATATTCAAATACGAGTTAAGATTGTTTCATCAAAGATTAGGTCTCTTAACACAAAACCTGTTATCAGCTATCACGTTGGGTGCATCTCTGAATTAACATGTCTGTAAAAATATAAAGTTTTGTGATTTATCCTGTTTATTTGTGATTATGATTTGACGTCAATGGGTGTGTACTTGCTGCATGCAAAATATTATTAAAATAAAGAATGAATTTTAAATATTGTCGATCTTGTTATTTTTAATGATACTTTGACACCTACTTAGTTTGAGTACTTGGAACCTTCTCACAAGCAGGAACACACACAATACACACATACTACAATTAGTGAGAGTTGGGAGTTGGGACAGATTTATTGGATAGGATGTGTTGTATAAAACCGGAAGTTTTATAGGAATCTGCTGCGGAACATCAACCGGCCTGTCAGTGTGGTTGGTGCCCGCCCTTAGAATACCCACCTCAGCAACCACGGTGTCATTAGTCTCATACACCCAGGAGTTGCAGGTCTCCACAGCTCCTGAGAAGCTGCTGTTCGAGCAGGTCTCGTTCCAGCCTGCCTTCAGGACTGGTCTGGTACATCTGTCGACGGCACCCGGCCACCAGGACGGAGAGTATTCTGGCTGGGTGCCGTCACATTCTGGGATGCGACATCTGGGAATTGGATAAGATAAGATACTAATTTTCTGCGAGGGACATGGTGTGCTTTCTGTGTTTGTTTCCCGAGATCTATCTAATTGCATTGGTATTTTGAGCTTTAAGGATTACCTATGATGAAGCCTGAATGCTTAGCCAAGTTGCCAATCGCTAACGCTTAGTAGCGTATCGTAGTTTTCTCTCTCTGTCACTCTTTCATATTAGTGTGATAAAGACAGTTAGCTGCCTTTCGCTTACGATTGACGATTAAGCGTTAGCGATTGGCAACTTGGCTAAGCATGCTGTACCTAGTGGATTGCTTTGTTATTTGTTTTGGGCGGCTTAATTTTTGTTTTCACTCGACGAAGCCTATGCCGTAGATTTTTTTCTTCTGTAGCTGTTATCTCCAAAATATTGACTTTAGAAAATAACTTTCTTTTGGGACCTTGTAATTTTTAAAAGAGCTATTCAATGATACCAAAGACTATAGGATTACAGCAAAGTAAAAAACCGGCCAAGTGCGAGTCGAACTCGCGCGCGAAGGGTTCCGTACCATTATCAATTTATTATTAAAAAATACAGTTAAATCAACCTACCTCAAAAACTATAGGAGATAATTTAATCAAACCAAAAATCGTTGATAGAGTTTATTAATGTGCATAGCATATATTTTTTTTAGAATTTTATATCGCTTAGTTTAAAAAATAGAGGGGGGGGGGGCACATTTTCAGACTTTGAGAGTTGATATCTCGAAAATGGTTTGCTCAAATCAAAATGAGATTTATGAACCTTCATATCATTTTCAAAGACCTTTCTATTAATACTCCACACGCTTATATACAACTAAAAAAATTTTTCTATCCCTCAGTTACATGTATGGAGGGCCCCCACCCCAATGGTTTTTTTTACAATTTTGTATCATAATCCTGTAGCGGTTCATACAACACATATCCTTACCTAATTTCGTTGCTGTAGTATTTATAGTTTCCGAGTAAATAGGCTGTGACAGACGGACAGACGGACAGACAGACATGACGAATCTATAAGGGTTCCGTTTTTGCCATTTTGGCTACGGAACCCTAAAAATCATCCCCACTTTACGTGTAGGGGAGGTTTCCGAAATACATTTTTTTAAATATTTCATTCTACCACGTTGCCGGTGTGATTAAAATGTTTAAGTCTTCTTCTTCTCAGTCGATTCCTCATTATTGAGGGTCGTGACTACCATTCACGTTTTTTTCGTGTCACTACGTTTCTCCAGGTCTTCCTATTCTGTGCCATTTGAAGACAGGCCTGGGGGCTGGATCTCGTTAAGGCTTTAATTACTAATTTAATTACGATGTCAATTGCACACCTGTAATTGACATCGCCGACTGTGAACACGTAGTTAATGTTAATCATGGTGACGAAGATGGCCGGCAGGCAGCAGTACAGGAACTGCATCTTCTGGAACCTTCCGAACACCTCTGTAACCTCGGAGATGTCGTACACCTTGTTCTTCTCGTCTGCTTTCTCTGCCCCCATTTTGAGGTTTTAGTTTGAGCTGTAAGAAATTAAGATCGTCTAAATCAATAAACGTATATAATTATGCAAATCTGACATTGCTCTGTTTAGTGAATAAACCTAAATAAACTTTTTTATTTACTCATTTAAAACTTAATAAATATAGCATACATCAGTAACAGAATAACGTTACCGATTTAAGCTCTCCTAGGCTTAGCACAAGATTAGTGCGACAATTATGTCGCCGCGAGATAGACTATCCATTCCTCTTTTATTCATATATTAGTAAAAGATGGAATATCTATCTCGCGGCGACATTTACGCTAAGCATAGATTTTTGTTCATTGTTGGTTATATTTTTAAGTAGGTGAAGCTTTGTGGAATAAAAGGTGGTCTTAATGATATGTTATCGATTCGTATCATAGTGTGAGTTGCCAGGACATCCTAATAAATTAAGTACGGTATTATTTTTTTGCAATATTTAGAGAAATGGGTGCCATAAAGATGGTGTTATAAGAACGTCGTAACATATTATGAGAAGACTCTTTCGATACTTAGTTTTGCTAACTAATGACTGTATACTCAAATATGCACATACTAGCTAAGAATTAATCCACGATAATCAATTTTACTGCTTTTTTTTATTAATATAGGTATACCTTTAATTTGAAATTAATTAAATTTGTAAACTTGGCTGCAACACGAACAAAATAAAATATTAATAATTTACTAACTACGCCACAACACAACTGACTAGGAATATATTCCGTGATACCAAAGTAGCTATTAAAATGTGACAGTTACATTTTTTTTACATTTCGTAAATACCAATCGGCGTCAATATCTATCGATTACAGACCAGTAACTAGTAAGACTGTCAACCTACAAAGTAAATTTCTTTGCTATGTTGTTGATGTGCTACGCGCCTTTCAGCTCTTTGACGTGGAACGTCTTTTACCCGTAATTTGGCAAAGTATCTTCATCATCATCATCATCATATCAGCCGAAAGACGTCCACTGCTGAACATAGGCCTCCCCCAAAGACTGCCACAATGACCGGTCCTGCGCCACTCGCATCCAGCGGACTCCTGCGACCTTCACCAGGTCATCAGTCCACCTTGTGGGGGGCCTACCCACGCTATGCACTCCGGTACGTGGCCGCCACTCAAGAACCTTCCCGCCCCAAGTATCTTATAATGGCCATATTTTTCCAACCAGTATTTGACGAAAATACACTTTTTTTGTTTGCTCTATACATCGTTGAGGACGCCAGAACAGACGATTTTTTTTTATTTGCCAAGTTAAGAATTAAAATGCGTTTCTTGTAAAAACCACAGGGTATCGAAAAAATGTGTGTCATAGCGTGGTCGCTGTTAGTGGACATGTTTTTTTATATATGAAAATATAAATTTTCCTGACATATTTATAAGAGGTAAAACACAACACAATACTTTATTATTAGAGTATAGTTCGGGAAATATTATTTGACCGGCTGTTATTTTCCTTACGACCTTTTGTTTTGCGTTAACACTTACCTTACTAGACAATCAGCTGTCTTACACTTTTCTATTGTTAATGATGCTTTTTGGTCAAATAATATTTTCTCAAACATGCAATAAAATGTTGTAGTTACGTGCCTAAAAAGCGGCCGGGAAGTACTCTTTTTTAATTTTCATTTGACATAGTGTTGTGACCTGGCATCTTGGCTTTTAGCCAATAATTATCTGTAAGTAATATTAGTGTTAAAAAAATGATTGGCTAAAAAGCAGTATTATAAGGTGCGATCCGTCGGCCCCGATCACCGCATGCGATTAATTGGACCCAACAGACCGCGACCGTCTAATACCGCTTTTTAAAAGGAAAAATGTGCACCTTTCAAACAGGTTAATCTAAAAAAAAATGATGTGTCGGTGTCGTATTTGACTTTTGTTGTGTTTCAAAGATTTGGTTATGTAGTTGACTTATAATTTCTTAGAAAGAAGATACATTTTTTTGTTTCATTTCATTGCATGTTTGAGAAAAGAGCATTATACATACCTTGGCCATGAAGTGACGGGTTGCCGTCCGAATACTAGGTCTAAGTTCAGCGCCAAAGACCGATATATAAATCTTGGTCCACAAATTCAATTTCAGTTTTGAGGTGAGTGACAGCTTTTGTGTTTGACGTGGCGTCAAAAAGGTTAACAGTTGTTATAGTATAACTAGTCTCTGGCATCTATTAATATTACCGTCGCATGCGCATGACCTTGTGCCTTTAAAATGCCACCATCGCGTCCTCTCATAAATAGGACAAATTATTGACCTGAACACGTTTTTAAAATAACCTGATTTCGGGTTCTAGTTTTGACACCTTTTTGCAGATTTTTTTGTGGCAGGTAAGTTATACTAATGATGACCATCCCTGTCCATTACATTGTACACAGTGTATGGTTAGATATTTAACTAAATGTTAACAATCTTGTAGTATTTTTTTATTGAAAAATGCATTTAAAAATCCAAACTAAATAGTAGAAAGGTATTTAATGAATCAAAAATGTTTATATTTAGTTAAATATATTATACGTAACCAAACAGAGTAGGTATATGAAGGGTCCACGGACAAAACATGTTCAGTACTTTAAAAAATCAGGGCAAATTCAAACTTTATTCTGTTAAAAGTAAAGTAGTTTTTCCTTCTGTAATTTGAATTGATTACACACGTTCTTCCCGTGGACCATTCATATACGCATGTAGGTATCAAAATAAGAATATGAATAAAAACAATTTATTGACAAATTAACAATAATCACAAAAGTTAGGAAAGACCGCTTGTGCCTTCCATAGGAAATGAAATGTGCCGTCACAACTTTTTTATTTAACAATAAAATTAACTGTACTAAAGAAAACTAAGGTAGGTACCTAGGGCAGAGGTGAAATAAGTAGGTAGGTAGGTACCTACCTACTTATTTCACCTCTGCCCTTACCTAGCGCATACTTATTTAGATAATTTAGCCTCGAAATTACAACGATTCATTCATTCAAGTAATTCGTGTCCATAAATGGGCTTACTTACTTGGTAATACTCACTTTAATGAATTATTGAAACCTTAGGTACCTAGGATTGTGTCTTTATTCTTTGATATTCTTTGATATTGGCCGGGTGGTGACGGCAGTAAGAATACATTCGTCAACACCCCAACTCCTCCTGCGGGTGTCGTAAAAGTCGACTAAGGGATTGAAGTGTCACTGACAATGGTCAATTTTTTTAAATCAAATAATGATTTGATTAAAAAAATGATGATGGTCATCAATATTATATTGCAATGCAACGGTGGCGTTCTATTGGAGTGGCCTATGTCTATTCTACTGATGATGATGACTTTATAAAGTGTATACGTAATGTTCTTGCAGGTCTACTTTCAATGAAATAATTAATATCAATTTAGCATCTCTTCGTTATTGAACCTAAAGGAGCACAAAACTGTACCTTATATTAAAGTGTTACTACTAACTTTTGAACGATAACTCTTGCAATTTAGTTGAATTGTCTCATAAGTGTCATAACAACGTCTTGTATCGTTGTCAATGGTTGTTTAGTACGGTCAAATCGTACATAATTTTACCCTAAACTCGCAAATCAATTAGTATCGCTGCATTTTTGGTATGTTGTTTAGACACCATAGGACAGTATAAAACCATATTTTGCAAGCAAAAAAAAGTTGTGCTAGCTGGGTAGTACGTGAAAAGCTGCGAAATTTACGGCCATTTTTTAGTTTCTGATTTTTATTTAAAAAACCTTACGTTTTTTGATATCATATGTAAATAAACGTTTAAAGACTAATAAATTTCCAACAAGTTGAGCTAACATGCATCACCGCAGGTCTTATAGTTTCAGAGATTCGAGAGTTTAAAAAGTACCCCTTTTTGTAAACTAGATAAAATTTTGTGTTTTGCTAACGTTTTCGACTTGACCTAATTATGCTACGAAAAACATGCAATAATGACCTTATAGCGCACTTAATATTCTTTAATTTAAGGGTAAAATTAGGTCCGTGAACTGTAGTTGAAAGTATAAACTCGAAATTCCAAAGGCAGGAGGCCCGCTATCTAAGTTTTTCATACAAATCGCAAGTCGAGTTGCAAAGCTGCAATTTCGGTATATTATAAAGGCCTTATAGATATATACGAAAATGCATATTAAAAGAAAAACAAAAAAATAATTTGGGCATAGGACGTAAAAAACGGAAAAAAAATCGCACTTTTTTTAGTTTTTGACGTTTAACTAAAAATCTATTATCTTTTTGATACTGATTGCTATAAAACTAAGAAAGAACATTAAATTTGAAAGGATTTGAGCTACGTTGCATCACCGTAAGTTATATATATTTTGAGATACGACATTTCATAAAGTGCCCTTTTATCAAAACATAAACAAATTTAGGTTACGTTAAAGCTATTCACTAAATATTGGCAAAACGTTCGCGCTAAGAAAAAAAAAGTAATTGTAAATAATAACTACATTAAATTTGGAACAAATTGAGCCGATAACAATTACTGTAAGTCTTATAGTTGGGGGTGTACGAGGCTTCAAAACATGCATTTATTTTCTTAACTTAATGAAGGGCACATTTTGAAATGTCGTTTCTCTAAATCTATATAATTTAGGGTAATGCAAGGTAGCTCAAATCCTTTCAAATTTCATATTCTTTCTAAGTTTTGTAGCAATTAGTATCAAAAAGATAATAGTTTTTTAATTAAACGTCAAAAAGTAAAAGAAGTCCAATATTTTTTCAGTTTTTTTCGTCCTATGCAGAAATTCCTATTTTGTTTTTCTTGTAATATGCATTTTTGTACGTTCTTATAGGGCCTATATAATATACTAAAATTGCAGCTTTGCAACACGACTAGCGATTTGTATGAAAAACTTAGATAACGGACCTCCTGCTTTTTGAATTTCGCGTTTTTAGTTTCAATCACAAAGTTTACTGACCTGATTTTACCCTTAAATGAAAGAATATTAATTGCGCTATAAGATAATTATTTCATGGTTTTCGTAGCATAATTAGGTAAGGCGATATTAAAACAAAAACGTTAGCAAAACTCAACATTTTATCTAGTTTACAAAACAGGGTACTATTTGAAGTCTCGAATCTCTGAAACTATAAGACCTACGGTAATGCATGTTATCTCATTTTATTACAAATTCATTCATCTTTAAACGTTACCTGATGCATATTGTCAAAAAACGTAAGGCTTTTTTTATAAAAATCAGAAACTAAAAATAGACAGTAAATTTCACAGTTTTTCACGTATAACGCAGCTAGCACAACTTTTTTTTGCTTGCAAAATGTGGTTTTATACTGCCGTATGGTGTCTAAATAACATACCAAAAATGCAGCTTTACTACATGTTTTGCGAGTTTAATGTACGATTTGACCGTACTAGTTGTCAAACATTGTATGATATAAATAACGCTAGATGATGATACACGTGTTTCGGCACCGAACTTATTACACGTACAGTCGAGGAATTTAATTTCCTACCCATTTTGTACCTTGTCACAGTGACAATCAATATGAAAGCTGCTAGGAACTGTCACATTATAGCTACTATGACAAGGTACGAAATGGGTAGGAAATTAAATTCCTCGACCATACATCCTTCTATTTTTATGGGCTCTTCTACCGTCAATTCAACCAATCACGTTTTGTGTACCGATCGAATTTCGTAGAGTGGGAGGTTAGAACAGCGAATGCTCTTTTATTTTGAACGAGCATTCGCTATTCTATCCCCCACTCTACGAAATCAACGAATCACGTTTTGTGTAACGATCGAATTTCGTAGAGTAGGGGATTAGAATAGCGAATGCTCGTTTGGTCTGAATGCACCTTTAATCAAACACCGAGCATTATTTCATAATTTTTTTATATGTTCAGGCGATAGGTGAGCAATTCTCTTTATTTTTGCCACTAAAATGAAATATGAAATTTTAGGTAAATTTTATACTATTTCTACTCAGAATCACAAGCAGATTCCATTTCCGTCGAAAAAAAAAGTGTCCCATGATTTTTTTTCCTATTGTGTTACTATTTTCCATACACCTTCTATGACGGTAACACAAGAGGATATTCGAAATATGTATGAAATTTTTGGGACATTTTTTTTTTCGCCGGAAATGGAATCAGCTCGTGATTCTGAGCAGAAATAGTATAAAATTTACCCAAATTTTCATATTTCATTTTAGTGGCAAAAATAAAGAGAATTGCTCAGGTATCTTAACAGTATCTAGGTTAATATCATGATTTCTGATATCTAATACTAATGATTTTATAATTGCCTATCCAAAATTTTACTAACTCACAATTAATGAAGAACAAGGGTCACTACGTAAATGCCGCGCACGCGCAAGTGTTGCACACGAATATGGTGTGACTTGGCCTTAAATCTCAAAAAGTAACCACATTATAACATTTATTGTGACCCACAGAAGATTATCTATGCACTTCACTAACACCTACGAACAAATAAAACATGGAAGCCGCACGCCATACTAAATTGCCTTTCAAAAACGGTCCTGAATTTTAGTTGACAAGTGTCACCTCCTCTTCAATGCATCACGGTAAACAATTTCAATGTTAACCTATAAAAACTTAAACCGCCATTTAAAAACAGTTGTGATTGGTCCGTCAAAGTTTTGATTGGCTATATACTATAAACATTTGTCGACGATGTTGCGCCGAAATAGGTATGCGTAGTGTTAAGAAAAGCGCAAATGTCCTGCCCATCTTGGCACAATTGAACAATTGTGTTTGGGGGCATTTATAAGCTGGCATTAGACGTCCATGTTATATATGATCGCAGACTAACACCTACACTGTGTCGTAAAAAAATAACATTTTGTTTTCTCAATTTTAAACTGAATTATAATAAATACTATAGATAACTATGGATAAATATGGATAGAGATTGATAATGCACACGTAGTGACAAATGGTGAAGACATATATCAGCATGCGTACGCATTTTATCTAATGAATGAAATTGGCCGTTTAGTACAAAACGTGTAGGGGAAAGTGGGGAGGATTCGTACACTTTTTACTCTATGCCTCGTAGAAAAAAAGTACTAGCAATTTTTAAATGAAATCAATGCTGCTTGATTGCTACATTATCTGGCTTTAATAATAGTCGGCTTAGAGCTATTACAAAGTAGGGTGTCAGATTGCTTTTCCCAAAAAATGAAAATACATAGTATTTTTTACCGCAGTATTCATTTTGTTCTCAAACTGTCTGTATTTATTCACAAACGTTTTATCATAATAAATATCGACGACTTCATTTGGAAATAACAATATTCTCACTAAACATATTGGGGGACATTCGTACAGTAAGGATTCTCATACATTCTTGGCTGTACGAAGGTACCCCAACCAAAAATGAAGAAGTTAAAACATAAAAAAAAATAACTGTTAGGTATCCTAACCTAATCATAAAATAAACCATTGCATATGGAGTTCTAAGTTTTAAGATTAGCTTATGAAGTATATTTAATTACGTTTGTAACTGAGCAAAGCTTTCTGGAGTAAAAGCATTTCAAAATGACACTTAAAAAAAGTATGTATCTAATGTCACGGAAATTAGTAGGTAAATTGAGATTTCTCACTTTAGTTACTCCCGTACTTGAGCTTACCGTGGGACTAGGTTGATTTGTGTAAGATGTCCCAAGATATTTATTTATTTATTATTTATTTATACTAAAGGTATGAAAAATTCTGTAACAAATTTGAGAATTTTTTATCAGTTTCGTTACATTTCGTTTCATACATTTAGTATGTGAGTAACTAAACTGAGTAATTTCAATTTACATACTAATTTTCGAAACATTAGAGACATACTTTTTTGTTTCATAACTGAAAAGTACGCACGATGCCGAGTAAAATAGTGTATTACAGTCCATGATTGCATAAAAAAATTAAAAGGTATACTTTTTCTGCAAATGACCCAGATAATGATAACTCAAACACCCATTTTAAAACTGTAGATTTTTTTTTCTGTACTTCTAAGTTACATATTATAAACAATAGAACTGTAAAATAAAATAAGAAATTAAAATTAATAATTATATTATTGCACCAGGAACCAGGACACGTCGGACTCTAATAAATATACGCGATGAATAGAATTAATTCCCATAATTTTATTTCATAAATAACTGTTGCGATAACCGAACCATAATATCCAAAAATAAAAAAATAATTAAAAAAAATTACCTACCTAATTGAAATAATACAATATACACACACTTTTCCACTGTTATATAATCGTTCCCGAGATCAATCACTTTTCTTTATTTTACCATCGTATATTTCTAATTACTTTCAAATAAATGAGTAAAACACAATCGCACTTTGACACTTCACAACAAATCTAAGATTATTGTTTTAGATTTTTACGTCAATGAACATAAATACAAATAAGACGGACGAGACAACCGGTCCCGCGAATGAAAGGCGATCTGATAACACTTTAATTGAGGACGAAATAAACTAGTAGCGTGTACCATTAAGCAGTTTTTTAATTGTCCAGTATAAGTAGTAGTTATTTAATTGTTGTCCTGTAATAAGGCCCATTCATTCTTAGTTCGGTCGTTCTTAAATGTCTAGGTCCAGATCTAATTACCTACCGTAGTATATTTTTGGAATTTCACTTCTAAAATTCCTATTAATATGTCACTTTTTCAGTGCCACATCGTCGGCTACGGTAATGAGATCTAGTTTTAGATACCTATTACATTTGAGAATTACTAAGTTTTCTTATCTCGTAAACAACTTTCTTAAAGCTTCGTTCAAGTTTTGAAACACAAATTATGAGTAAAAGTGTTTAATGGCGAGTGGCTATCTCTTTCTTGCATATAACCTAACCGTGTTTCATAATTTCCCGTAAAAAATCCAGGTCGGTTTGAGACAACGCATTGAGAAGGTTAAAATTGTAAATAAAGGTACCTACCTGTTCTAAGTTTTTCGATTTTGCCGCACTGTATAAAAGTTGCACAGTATTAAATTATTTATTCAAAATATAAAAACACTATTTCTTACTGCCTACATGATGAAATGTAAACTAGAAATGAATTAACGGAAAGTTTATCCAAGATTTGATCTCTTATCTTATCAACTATTTACATTTTGTGTATAATAAACAATAGACAAGTCCCTTCTTGTTTATTTCGTCATGTCTTTGAACCAAATTGTTTACAGAGACTTACCTACAAGTAAATCTATTTAATGGTGGTTAACAACCAACCATTTCAATGGTTTCAAACCACACATGATTCATCTGAACATAGGACTATTTTTAGTGCTAGACTGTGGCCGGAGAAGTGCGGACTGTGGCCGGAGAAGTGCGGACTGTGGCCGGAGAAGTGCGGACTGTGGCTGGAGAAGTGCGGACTGTGGCCAGAGAAGTGCGGACTGTGGCCGGAGAAGTGCGGACTGTGGCCGGAGAAGTGCGGACTGTGGCCGGAGAAGTGCTGTGGCCGGAGAAGTGCGGACTGTGGCCAGAGAAGTGCGGACTGTGGCCGGAGAAGTGCTGTGGCCGGAGAAGTGTAGACTGTGGCCGGAGAAGTGCGGACTGTGGCCGGAGAAGTGCGGACTGTGGCCGGAGATGTGCGGACTGTGGCCGGAGATGTGCGGACTGTGGCCGGAGAAGTGCTGTGGCCGGAGAAGTGCGGACTGTGGCCAGAGAAGTGCGGACTGTGGCCGGAGAAGTGCTGTGGCCGGAGAAGTGTAGACTGTGGCCGGAGAAGTGCGGACTGTGGCCGGAGAAGTGCGGACTGTGGCCGGAGATGTGCGGACTGTGGCCGGAGATGTGCGGACTGTGGCCGGAGAAGTGACTGTGGCCGGAGAAGTGCGGACTGTGGTCGGAGAAGTGACTGTGGCCGGAGAAGTGCGGACTGTGGCCGGAGAAGTGCGGACTGTGGCCGGAGAAGTGCGGACTGTGGCCGGAGAAGTGCGGACTGTGGCCGGAGAAGTGCTGACTGTGGCCGGAGAAGTGCGGACTGTGGCCGGAGAAGTGCGGACTGGGGCCGGAGAAGTGCGGACTGTGGCCGGAGAAGTGCGGACTGTGGCCGGAGAAGTGCTGTGGCCGGAGAAGTGTAGACTGTGGCCGGAGAAGTGCGGACTGTGGCCGGAGAAGTGCTGTGGCCGGAGAAGTGTAGACTGTGGCCGGAGAAGTGCGGACTGTAGCCGGAGAAGTGCGGACTGTGGCCGGAGAAGTGCGGACTGTGGCCGGAGAAGTGCGGACTGTGGTCGGAGAAGTGCGGACTGTGGTCGGAGAAGTGCGGACTGTGGCCGGAGAAGTGCGGACTGTGGCCAGAGAAAATGATCCAAAATCTACCCTTTTTTAACTTAAAAAAATATTTCTTAAATTACTCTGATACGTCCGCACTTTCCCCATTTAGGATGAAGCAATGAATCATCACATCACATCATAAGCCAATAATCAGTCCACTGCTGGACAAAAGCTTAGTAGCTTAGAGCTTAGCTGATATTGCCTAAGCGTACGGACGCATTAGGAGGGAAATGCTCATAATCGCCACGCTGGGCCAGCCGGTTTGCGATCGCAGTAGTGTGTCCACTCCACAAATGATTATGCTGCTACCCATAATCAATCATCAGTATGTAATTGGTCAGTGACACTTCCAATTCCTCTTCCCGTGCGTGTCGTAAGTCGACTCTTACGACACGCATGGGAAGAGTTGGGGTGGAGATAAAAGTATTCTTTCTGCCGTCACCACACGGTCTTGCAAGTAATCAATGGTGTTTTCAAACTTTTTCCGCGCAACACGAGCAGTGCGTGTTTCAACCTGGCCCCAATTTCACCACATTGACAAGTACTACAATTGCACATTTACTGTTTCTCCAATCTGGGGCGTCTAGATACAGCTTACTATCGAAAGGGCCGTGCATTTGTTTGCCCCCAACATAAAATGTAGTGCAGGAACTTAAATAAATCAGCAGTAAGTAACTTATTTTTTGCGAATCAAAATTACAACTGTCACAAAAAACACGACAATTGTAGTGAAATTCCGACATAAGTCGAACCTCTGAATTTTTCAAGTGAGACTTTTGACAGAAGCACCGAGTGAGTCTGTTCATTTTTAGGTTATATTCCCGTAGTTATAATAAAATCACTTCCTTTTATTAACTTGGTGGTGGTTTATTTATATATAATTAGGTAGATACAGTAAGTCAGGCATTCAATCAGGCCTAGTTGGCCTGTAGGCCAACGAAATGGATGGAAATGAGAAGGAAAAGCCCCCAGACGAGACCGATGATAGCTCCGATTCTTGGACGACTGTAGGAGGAAATATTTCGAAAAAAAAAAGAAATCTAAGAAAGTTGGAACTATCACCGAACTCAAACTCCTTAGAGCCATCTTTTAAAAAAGTAACAAAAGAAAATTCTAACCTCCCAGAGGATGCAACATCAGTGACAACAGATAATAGAGTTATTCTTGACCAGGCTGGAAATGTGGAAAACATGGAACAAGAATCCAACCCTCACCTATACAAACACCCTGACTTGAGCAGGGAAGCCCGTGTGTATAGCTTGGATGATGATGGCCCATTTATAGTACACATCTCAAAGATATCACTGGCTAAACCAAATGTCTCCCTCAAACCCATCTATGTTGGCATGATTTTAACCCGCGCTAACGTTAAAAATATTAAGATAGACGGTATAAAATCGGTGGGTCGCAATAGGGTCGCAGTAGCGTTTGATTCTGCCAATGATGCCAACTTTGTCCTGAAAAACCCAGCATTAGAAAAACATGATTTATGTGCAAGCATTCCCAGTTACAACGTTTCTCGAATGGGCCTGGTGCGTGGAGTTCCAACTGACTGGACAATGTTGGATCTTGTCAATGGCACGGATAGGAAGGATGGTAAGGGAAAGATCTTAAAAGCCCGTCGCTTACAACGCAAAATAACCAGAGAGGATGGTCCACCTTCTTGGGTACCAACCCAATCGGTGGTTGTTACCTTTGAGGGCCAGAATCTTCCCTCAAAGCTATTTGCTTATTATTCATCCCTAATCGTAGAGGTGTACCAGCTCCCAACAATTCAATGTCGAAAATGCTTGAGATTCGGTCACATTCAAAATCAATGCCGTTCTGATGCCCGCTGTTACAAGTGTGCTCAGAAACACCCAGGTGAGGAGTGTAATGTAGCCTCTGAGCATGTGACATGTTTCTTCTGCTCAGCGAACCACTATGCCACTGACAAAAATTGCCCAGAGCATCACAGGCAAAAATCAATAAAGTTAATTATGTCAGAAAGGAACGTGTCATATGCGGAGGCTGCATCTCATGTGCCAGCAGTCCGTAGACCTTATGCCGATGTGGCTAATGCCACGTTTGCACCCAGTCATGAATCATCCCCGTTTCCACACTCCCAGCCCAATTTAAACAATTCATATGGCCCTTCCCCCCCCCAAAGATCCTCATACCGTAAAACAGTATTTATGCCACCCCGAACAAGAGCATCCCTTTCCCCAGGCTTTGATCGACGTGCCCATGAGAATATAGTCCGTCCACCCCCATCCCAACTTCCCAATGGACACGCCTACGCTGACCCACACGATAGGGTAACTCCTAACGAAAACCTCCTTGAACTTGCAATCAAGTTCATTGCTAACATAGCCGCCAAATGGATCGAGATTCTACCGCCCGACGTTGCACCCCTTCTTATTACACTTAGCGAGCGTCTTTCCTTCTCAAATGGCTTCCCAGGCCATTTTTCTACAATGGAACATTCGCAGTATAGTTCCTAAAAAAAGTGATCTTATTCAACTAATAAATGACCATTCTGTCTCCGTTGCGGCTGTCTCGGAGACATGGCTGAGGCCTGGTTCTCTTTTCAGGGTTCCGGGTTTCTCATGCCTCCGGGATGACCGGGCTGACGGTTGTGCAGGATGTGCATTATTAATTAAACAATCTTTTCCCTACTGCCAAATTCCCCTTCCTCCGCATTCAGACAGGATCAATGCCGTAGCTGCTAAAGTTATGGATATTAACTTCATTTCCATATATATTCCTCATCCTGATCTAAACCTCGTTCCTGAACTGGATGCAATCCTGGCCTCCGTCCCTCCTCCTCATATAATACTGGGTGACTTCAATTCCCATAATATTTCTTGGGGTTCGTATCACTCGGATGCGTTCTCAACATTTCTGGTAGACATCTTTGACAAAATTAATGTATGTGTTATCAACAATGGTATGCCCACACACCGAGTCTACCCAGGCCAAAATCCCCAATCTGTTCTGGACTTGACTGCATGCTCTCCAAATCTTGCCTCGTTATTATCTTGGACGGTACTGCGACAATCTCACGGCAGCGATCACTTCCCGATTATTATCTCCAAGCCTTCTTCGGTTCTGCCATCCCCAGCTCCTGAACCGCTCCTAAAATACAAAACTCAATCAGCTGACTGGTCAAATTTTTCACTACATATTGAGGCAAAAATCAATACATGGGACTCCAGTTCAATTGATAATAGGGAAAAATATTCGAAATTCAAAGAGTTACTTCTAGAAGCAGCCGATAGATACATCCCCCGTAAAAAAGATAGAAAGGATAAAATACCCTCTCCACCCTGGTGGAATTCCGACTGCACGGCAGCCGTAAAGGCAAGAGATGAGGCAGAGCAGATCTTCAACCAATCTGGCAACATGGAGGACTTCATTTCTTTTAAAAAGGTTTCGGCTAGCACTAAACGCCTGTTGGCTAAGTCCAAGAAACAGGGATGGAAGGAGTTCTGCGAGAGCTTGTCTCCTAGAACCCCCCCATCAACGCTTTGGAAAAAAGTGAAACGGTACAGAGGATCCTTCCAACCAGACCGTTGTTCCTCATCCGACAGCTTAACCTGGCTCTTGGACTTTGCCGACAAATTAGCACCGCCAACTGCCCCAGAAATGTCATGCTTGAACTTTTCTCCTCTCCCCCCATCTTCAAACGTCCTAGACGATCCATTTTCTTTCTCGGAATTAAAATTAGCGTTGGACGGGTTGCGAGACTCTTCTCCGGGAGAGGATGGCATCCCATACTGTTTCCTAACAAAACTTAGCTCAGCGTCACTTAATTATTTTCTTCTTATTCTAAATAATATATTCGATACCGGGGAGGTCCCAGAAGATTGGAGAACCCAAATTATAATTCCAATTCTGAAGCCAGGTAAGAATCCAGATGAGGCCAACTCATACCGTCCGATTGCGCTCTCAGCTACAATGGGCAAAATTCTTGAGCATCTGGTTAAAAATAGATTGGAATGGTATGTTGAGAGTAGGGGACTTTTGGCAGACACGCAATTCGGGTTCCGTAAAGGTAAAAGCACTATGGATAGCCTAAATATACTTAGCACAGATATCAGACTTGCTCTATCCAACAAGGAGGACCTCTTAGCATGCTTTCTCGACATCTCGTCAGCCTATGACAATGTCCTTCTCCCAGTGCTCAGAGCCAAGATGCTACATCTGAGCATTCCTGGGAAGATTGTACAAATTGTCTCCAAATTACTCTTAGGAAGACATATTAAAATCCGCCATGGTGGTTCATTCCTCTCATCCCGCACTCTGTGGCAAGGTCTCCCACAAGGATCTGTTCTCAGCCCCCTGCTCTACAGCATTTATACAAATGACCTCGAGCAGTCTGTGGCATCCTTTTGTAAAGTTCTGCAATACGCTGACGATCTTGTCCTATACACTTCCGCAAAATCCATTGAAGTAGCTTCTACACAACTTAATATGGGTCTTGGATACCTCAAGGATTGGCTTGAAGAACATGGTCTATCCCTATCACCTTCTAAAAGCTGTACTGTGACCTTCAGCCGCAAAAGAAACATGCCCATAGCACACATCCAATTCAATGATGAAAACATTCCTGCTAAAGAATCAGTCAAATTCCTAGGTGTCATCTTGGACCGCAAAATGAGTGGCAAATTCCACCTTAAACACATAGCAGAAAAGTGTGAGAAAGGAGTCAATATTCTGCGGGCTCTATCAGGAGTTTGGTGGGGTTCCCATCCCTACTGCCAAAAATTATTATACAATGCCATCATTCGTAGTCACATGGACTATGGATCGTTCATTTTGGAACCATGTAATAGGGAGGCCCTAAAACAACTTGATCTTATACAAGCTAAATCATTAAGAATAATACTTGGCGCTATGCGGTCTTCACCTAAGAATGCGATGCAGGTGGAATGTGTGGAACCTCCTCTTGATCTACGGAGACAGTATCTTGCTGACAGATTTCTTTGTAGGGCCATCTCCTGTTCCAACCATCTCCTACTCCCTCGCTTGCAGGCTCTTGTAACAGCGGTCACTGGAAATGAATATTGGACCCATAAGGACTTGCCAAAAATAGTACAAAGCTTTTCCAAATTAAAACAAATTAATTCCATCATTTGCAAATCAAGTACAAACCCTTTATTTGAGACTAAATTTGAGACAATAATTTATACCCCTAATGTAATTTTAGATCTTGGAATTTTTAAACAGGACCCAGGTGCAAATACCAAATTTAATAACTTATTAGAAAAATGGCCTGATTACCTACCTGTGTTTACTGACGCGTCTAAAATTGATCCTGCAAGGAGTGTTGGAGCTGCAGTGGTCATTCCAAAATTCAACATTGTCCTGGCATTCAAGTGTCCTCCACAGACATCAATATTTATAGGCGAGGCAGTTGCCATACTGGAGGCAGTAGCTTATGCAGAATCACACAATATAGAGAAAATGATCATATTTTCAGACAGTAAAAGTTGCCTTCAAGCCATTGTGGGTAATCAATTTAAAATGAAAACAAAATTCCCTTTAATCTTGAAAATAAAATCACTATTGAGAATCTGTGAAACAAAGGGACTTAAAATAATACTTGGGTGGATTCCAAGCCATTCTGGCATTTCTGGTAATGAGATGGCAGACAAATGGGCAAAACAGGCAATAGAGGTTGGAACACCAGATCATAATAAAATATATAGTTCGGATCTTTTAAATCAAGCTCAGATCAAACTAGCTGAATCATGGCAAAATAGATGGAGCTCCTCCAGATTGGTGGTAGGAAAACATTACGGTCGTATACAGCCAAATATCCTTCGTAAACCTTGGTTCTTTAAATTCCGCACAACACCTAAATGGGTCACATCTACAATATGTCGGTTACGCCTCGGTCCGGTGTGTACGCCGGTATTCCTTGCAAAAATCAGGGTGCGGGATAGCTCCCTCTGTGAGTGTGGACTTGACGAGGGAACTGTTGACCACATTTTCTTTTCCTGTCCGAGGTTTAACTATTCACTCTATGATGTATTGCCTGACAATATTCCGCGTCCTATTGATTTCAACTCGTTTCTATCTTTAATGGACCCTCCCCTAACTGCCATTCTCATAAAATATATTCAAGATCATAACATTAAACTTTGATTTCCACAACCGAATATCTACCTGCATAATCTACACTATTTTATTAATTAACAACTAAAACTGTATTTCAGCTTCAGACATTGGGATAACCCTTTTTTTTTTTTAGTGATTCATCCGCTTTGTTGCTTGCCTAACTGTCATCCGCTTCCCGCTCTTTTTCATTAATACTCGTGTTCGTCTTTTGTGTGTTTGTGTTGTCCATAATACGTATTTGTTTTAGGTTTCCAGCCTATCCTTCCACAAAACCAAAATTTTACCGAACATTCTCCAAACTTCTCCAAAAGTCTACAACTCGACATTGGCAAAATCCACCTTGCTACTATTGGCAAGGAGTGAAAGCCATGCATGCGGAGAAAAAAAAAAAAAAAAAAAAAGTCGAACTTCATGTCAAGATTAAATGAAAATTGTACTGAACCTTGCGACAATTGTCACGGGTTTCGGAAAATAAAAAGTAGTTTATTAACGTTATAATAACGTTATTAAAGAAAGAAAAGAAAGAATAGTTATTTGTTATACAAGGGTGCAAAGTTGTATTTTACCCGCGAGTATGAAATTGAAACACGAGCAAGCAAAAGGATTCTATAGTTGAACCACGAGCGAAGCGAGTGGTTCTAAAATAGAATCCTGAGCGCAGCGAGTGGTTTAACATACGAGAAGTAAAATACATTTGCACCCGTGTGTAACACAAAACTTTTCCCCTCACTATAGCGAGGAAACTCAAAAAAGGTAATTATTTGTTCACATTACAATCATCATCGGGTTAGTGATAATAATTTTCCAAATGCATCATGTATTTAATGCAAGATTTTGTCGCAGTAAACTTAGCACGAAAAAGTAAACGCAGCACGATTTTAACACATTCCTGTAGTTGCACACCAACGACGCCAATGCATTATTAAATCATTCTCATTCATTATTTTTACAAAATTATAACAGAACACCCTGAAAGTTGTTCAGTTTACTATTTTTATGCGTGTTCGAGTCGGTAAATAAAGATTATAACCTATAATATTCTTTGACAATGTTGACGTTGACATTTTCTGCGTTTTGTGATTGCATCTAGTCATCTTATCATCATTCACTAAAACAATAGTTACTTATGGAATTTTAGGATTTATATGTTAAAATCATCATATTATATAAAGGTTTGTATTTTACACTAAATTCTCAAACAAATTATTTAATTATCATTAATATGGAACGATTTCCATGAGCATTTTACGTTTTGTTATTCCAAAACCAAGGTTATTACTTTGCCACACAAGTGAATAATATGCGTTTTTACACGTTCGTATTAAAGGATAAACGAGCACTTTACGAGCTAGTGAGGGGAAAAAACGTTTATTCGAGACAAGAACACAGTACAAACAAAACAAAACAAAACAGTAAACATGAAATTTTGTCTCGAAATGGCCAAAACTCAGCATTATGCCAGCAGAGCCAGCGCTGGTCTTCCGTTTTGGCCATTTGAGCTAGACACTGACGATACCGAAAAATGTATACACAAATCACAAATTATTACACACAAGAACTTAAAAATAAACTAATAAACTAATAATATTAGTAACCGAGCCACATGGACCGTCCGATTGTAAGTGGTAGCCGTAGCCTACGGAGGCCTGTAACGTCAGTAACAGTGATATTTTACAATTGTCACATTTGTAATTAAGGTGAAATAGGCCACCGTTCGGTTCGCCGTCTCATAGGCAACACCGCTGAATACAACGTCATCATTGCACGCAGCATGCAGCCGGTTTGTCTCGACAGAACTGAGTTGCGGTTGCGTGTAAAAGTCACGCGCATCGCATGAATACGCCAAGCAAGCGGTCTGTCATCTTAAAACGATAGCACGAAGGCTTTGGTATATGACTTCTCAATAACAAAAATGTAGATAACGGCCTTATCTATTATAGTAATTAACAACACATTACCTTGGTTTTTATAAAGTTATACAAGTATACACCGTGTAAATCTTCTTATACGGACGATGCTCTCAACGACGGATAGCAAAGGGCCAAGTAACTGTACCAAGTAACCGTCCAAAGAAATATATTTATTGTACTAGTATTTTATTATTTCAATATTTATTTTTACGATTTTAGTACTACTACTTAAATGATAAATTTTTCTGTTTAGTATTTTTTTACGTCATTTTGTGTGCTACATAATGGTTAACATACAGCTTGGCAAAAAAGAGTAGAAATTAAAAAGTAGCAACATCGTAGTGTCGTCCCTTTCCAATCAATGCGTGAGAAAACGGGCGACACTACAATGTTGCCACTTTTTAATTTCTACTCTTTTTTGCTAGGCTGTATTAATCCCTCGTATGTGATCAGTCAAAATTATAAAATGTTATGTGTACTACTGTAAAATAAACAATTGGAAAAATATAGTATAAGAAAAATTCTAATTATGAAGCTACAAGTAACAAGTAAAAAATTTGGTCGATCATTTTTGTCACATTAGAGTTACGAGAACTATCCGAAACGTACAAAAAACGGCCAAGAGCATGTCGGGCTATGCTCAGTCAATTCCACAGTTATTCAAAAATGGCCGGCCCGATCACGTTCGAAATAGTTTTCTTTGAAAGTTTTGCTTAAGCCTAATAATGTTGACTTTTTCACATTTTTTTTATCTACATATCCGCAGAACAAATATCCGCAGAAATAAAATATTCTGAACATGAACTTGGATGAAAATTTTCTCATGATGATCTCCAGTTTTTCGAGAAATTTCAGAATATTCAATAACTTGTACAATGCTATGATGTTCCTGAATGCCGGCTGTACTGTAAGCGCGTGAGTGGTGTTAGTGTTGTTTATATTATAAGTGATAATGTTTTGAACAAACCCTTTACCCCAGTATTTGAATCGAGACAAATAAGTAAACATTCAGTGGAAATATTTGCATTAGCGTTTACGTAGGTACTACATCGCAGATAAAGTTTTTTGAAATTCAACATACTTATTCATTATTTGTATTATGGAAATGTAGGTACCTACCGTATTCGGAAATGTTGTCAAAATCCGTCATAAAGAAAGGAATTCTCATGGTACAAATATCAATTCAATATACATAGTATAAGACACAGTCTCTTCCAGTTAACTATCTGTCCCTGTCTATGCTTAATAGATCTTTATTCAAAACAGTTAAAACTAGGATTACAACTAAAACGGCGAATTTTTTTATGAATCTTGAATACAGTGCTCTTCCATCCATTTACTTTGGTCCTTTGCCTCCTTCCTCCAGTTTATAGTTGAAAGCCAGGTTGATTGACCTTCAGATTAATTAAAACTGAAGTTATACCTGTGTTTGACAGTTTATTGTTTTCAACCTACATTATGTTGGACACATTTGACGACATTATTTACCTACTAAAACACATGATTATTGTTTATAAACCTGAACCAATTCTAAATTGAATTAGAACATATTTACGCATGCAAATGGAAATGTTTTGCCCAAAAACGTGCTAACTTACAACCAATGATTGAAAACTAAAACACAACACGGTATAAAACGTGCCCGAGAATTTCGATCAAGACAGAACCAATTCGACTTCACAAGAAAACAAAATGGCCGCTATTACTAAAGTGACAGTTCTACTGTTGGTGGTGGTGTTCCTCGCGTTGGTAGACTTCGGAGCAGCTCAAGGGCCAAAAAGGGGTAATCAGAACCAGAACCAGGGTCAAAGGAACCAAGGTGGGTTTAACCAGGGCCCGGCAAGACCCCGCCATTTTGTGAAGCGTTCAATTGATCACCAAGATGGCGACGGTAACGATTTCTTCGAGCCAGCTTACGAGAACTCCTTCAGGCCTCGCAGGATCCGTGTGATGCCGGGATTTCTTCATTAAACACTTAAGAAGGACTTGGGAAGGATTTAAGTGATTAGTGAAACTTGGTCGGTTAAATTATCTTTTGTACTAGGGCTTGTGCAATGATTTTGTTAATGTTTATGTAATAAAGGGGTTATTTCATCAATATTTCTTTTAATTTCGTCTACTTAATGCCGCAAGAAAGTAATGATGAGCGTTTTCCCCAAAAAAACAATGTATTGTTTTTGATTTCAGTTAAGTCCGCAAAATATTGACTTACTTATAACTTTATAACCTCAATTAACTCCTAATAACTTATATTAACTTAAATTAAAGGCCGAGCCACACCACATGCGTGTGCAGCACTTGAGCGTGCGCAGCCTTTAAGTAGTGACCCTTGTTCTTCATCTACGAACAAATAAAACATGGAAGCCGCACGCCATACTAAATAGACTTTCAAAAACGGTCCTGAATTTTAGTTGACAAGTGTCACCCCCTGTTCAACCAATAAAAACTTAAACCGCCATTTAAAAATAGTTGTGATTGGTCCATCAAAGTTTTGATTGGCGATTTTCAATAAACATTTGCCTAAGATGTTGCGCCGAAATATGCGCGATGTCACGAAAAGCGCTTTGTCCTGCCCATCTTGGCACAATTTAACAATTGGTTTTGGGGGCATTTTTGAGCTGGCGTTAGACGTCCATGTTATATATGGTCGCAGTTCTTCATTAATTGTGAGTGACATTTTTTGGTAGGTAATTATAAAACCATTAGTATTAGATTATAGAAGTCTTGGTATTAACCTAGATTGTCAGCCTCTGTAGCCTAGACGGTAGTGACCCTGCCTACAAAGCTGGAGGTTCCGGGTTCGAATCCCGGCGAGGGCATTATTTGTGTATTTATTTATCACAAATATTTGTTCGTTGGTCATGCCTGTCTATGTATTTAAGTATCTGTATGTATCTATCTATTATATATATCGTCGCCTGGTACCCACATCACAAGCCTTAATTCAGCTTACCGTGGGACTAGGTCGATTGTGTAAGATGTCACTGCTGTAAGCGTAAGAAGTACGGTGGGTCAACACAGTGTATCAAGCGAGCGTTATTTAAATCATACAATGTTTGACAACAAGCATTGACAACGGTACAAGTCGTTATGAGACTTATGACGCAATTTTACTAAATTGCAAGAGTTATCGTTCAAAAGTTAGCAGTAACACATTAACATAAGGTACAGTTTTGTGCTCCTTTAGGTTCAATATCAATCTAAATTGATATTAATTATTTCTTTGAAAGTAGTCCTACAAGAACATTACGTATAAACTTTATAAAGTCATCATCATCAGCAGAATAGACATAGGCCACTCCAATAGATGACGTTTAAAGACGAAATTCTTTGATCAGTGCGTGTTGCCAGTGAAAGGAAAGATATTTGCTTACATTGTTTTTGTTTTCTACTGTCGAACGGTATACGAGAGTGGCGACTGTGCGAGTACCAACGCGTCTATTTCATACGTTTTATCGCCACTGTCCAAGGTTTGTGGTTTTTATACAGTATGAAAAATATCAAAGAATAAAGACACAATCCTAGGTAAGGTTGCAATAATTCATTAAAGTGAGTATTACAAAGTAAGTAAGCCCATTTTATGGACACGAATTACGTGAATAGATGAATCGTTGTCATTTCGAGGCTGTAATGATCTAAATAAGTGTGCGCTAGGTAAGGGCAGAGGTGAAATAAGTAGGTAGCAGAATCGCAACTAGGAAGAAACAATAATGGCATGAGCGTCGAATAATGGATGACAGTGCGTAGTGTCATGTCATTCGTTGGGTCATAACTATATGCCATCCATTGGTTACAGGCATTTGTAATAAAACATCCCTAAAATGTCTCAACTCACGCCTAGCAGAAAGGAGATCAAACCAGGCGCTGTCGTGTGCAACCACGCCTTTGCTCAGAGTCTCCCACCCATGGGCTCTATCCTGTGACACATCCTCCCAGCTGCTGTGATCGATGCCGAACGAAAACATGTCACGTTTCAAGCTGTCCTTAAAACGGAGCATAAGTCGACCTACCGGTCGTTTGGCATGGGCGATTTCGCTGAGGAGAGTCATGCGCGGCAAACAAGAGGGCTCCATCCTCTGCACGTGTCTCAGCCAACGCAATCGCCTCCGGCGATGTAGCAACAAAAGCGGCATCATCAGCAAACAACAAACTATCAATGAAAAGGTCTTCTCAGTACCGAGAAAACGTACTCTAATAATAAAGTATTGTGTTGTGTTTTACCTTTTACAAATATGCCAGGAAAATGTACATTTTCATGCATAAAAAAACATGTCTACTAACAGCGACCATGCTATAACACACATTCTTTCGATACCCTGTGATTTTTACAAGAAACGCATTTTAATTCTTAACTTCGTCTTTTTCTTAACTAAAAAAAATGTCAAATAGTGGTTGGAAGAATATGGCCATTATAAGATACTTTGACAAATTACGGGTAAAAGCAAAGGTCTTTTACCCATAACCATAACATCAAAGGGCTGAAAAACGCGTAGCACATCAAGGACATAGCAAAGAAATTTACTTTGTAGGTTGACAGTCTTACTAGCTACTGGTCTGTAAGGTAAATGTACCATATTGCGGTATACTAAGGCACTTTTGACTTTGATTGTGGGTTATTTTAAAAATACGAAAATTCTAGGTGTGTAATTATTTTTATTTTGTAGACGTGTCTTATGAGATGGATATGAGACATTATTTTGCCCCATAGCTTTTTAATTATGGAAATAATCGAAAATTTGCTAAACCCTTCGTTTGTCCGTAATTGCGTGGTAAAATTTGGCGCATGCTTCAATTCCGTGAGTCGTTGCACATAATTGCGTGATATCTCGTAAGGTTGCATTATTTAAGTATTCTATTAAAATAATAGAATTAAAAATTATTACAATCGTGTCATAATAAGAAAAAATATAATTATAAATATCAAAATAAAAAATGTTTAATGAAATACTTGGATTTTGTAAGACGTTTCCTGTTATTTATTTATTGAAAACATTTATCCAAATTTATAATTGAAAGAACATAAATTAAATTAAAAAAAATTTTAACGTCTTATGAAACTATTTGGGTACCTACACGTTTGGATATAGCAATATATATGCATGCATAGCATAAGTATATACCTACCATATGGGATATATGTCTATTGCATTTTTTAGGGTTTATTTACGTTTTATTTTTTTGCGCGTGATTAATACCCCTAATCCAAATATGAATGTTACTAACTGAGCTATAGCGTAGACCGATAGACAGGCAGACTGATGCGTGAAAGGACGGACTTACGAACCGTCATGTTGTTACTGTAAGGGCTTCTATTTAATTAACAAACCCTAATAATCCAATAGCCCCCTTTTCCTGTAATGTTTTTTATTAATATTTGTATATTTTTTTTACTATACCTCATATACCGGAATAACAGACATAAGAAGAAAATTCTTGTACATTATTACGGGAGTCAGAAAAAAAATCTTAAATTAGAAAAATCGAGAAAAAATCTTCTTAGACTGAAAGGTAGTATAATAATTGTGAGAATGACACGGACATGTTTATCTTTTGTGCATTGTTTTTACAAATATAACACATTTATTGTTAATACTATACTCCATTACTTCGTACTTATGACGTAACGAGCACTAACTTTGGGCTTGAAAATAACACTGAAATTGAAAAATAATCATATACCGGAATTACGTCACTGTCATCTTTAGTCATGAATATACCCATTTACATCAAATTTATGAAAAAATGTAGCTCCAGTTATAAACGATTGAAGAAAACATTGATGTCTGATTTTCCGTTATTCCATGATACTCCCGCAATTACGTTCATTGCATCTGATTTGTGAACATAATTACGGGAATCATCAAATAGAATATTTTAATTAAAATATGCTTTATATTGACATGAAAAATAATTGAAAACTTTGGTTAATAACTACAAGGCAATAGTTTTACAAAATAAGTCCAAATAAACTTATCAACATGTCAGAGAATCCTTACGAAGTTCCCACTGCCTCCTTACGCTCGCCGACTACACGATCCTATGAAACTACTGTTTGGTTAGGACTAACGGATTCGGAAGAGCCTCACTGCTTTAGAATTGATTAAGTATGTCTTATAATTGTGTTTATCGGTTGTTTATGAGCTATAATTTATGAAGTATTTATTTAAATCATGAGTTTAATGATAGTGTCCTTATTTTACGACAAAAATCTAAATATCACGGCATAATGTACTATCCCGGCATAGTGTACCTTTACCTTAATCGATAGATGTTGAGGCCGATTGGTATTTAAAAAATTAAAAAAAAAGTAACTGTCACATTTTAATAGCTATAGCTATTTTGATATCACGGAATATATACCTAGTCAATTGTGTTGTGGCGTAGTTATATATTATTTTGTTCGTGTTGCAGCCAAGTTTACAAATTTGATTAATTTCAAATTAAAGGTAGGTACATTTATTTAAAAAAGCAGTAAAAGTGATTATCGTGGATTAATTCTTAGCAAGTATGTGCATATTTGAGTATACAATAACTTGCAAAAATACGTATCGAAAGAGTCTTCTCATAAAATGTTACGACGTTCTTATAACACCACCTTTATGGCACCCATTTCTCTAAATATTGCAAAAGTAACAAGTACTTCATTACTTCCTACCCTACTTCATTTATTAGGATGTCCTAGCAACTCACACTATGATACGAATCGATAACAATCGATAAGCGCACCTTTTATTCGACAAAGCTTTACCTATTTAAAAATATAAACCAACAATGAACAAAACTCTGGAGATCTTAAATCGGTAACGATATTCTGTTACCGATTTATGCTATATTTATTAAATTAAATGAGTAATAAAGAAGTTTATTTCTAGATTTATTCATTATTCACTAAATAGAGCAATGTCAGATTTGCATAATTATTACATACGTTTATTGTTTCTTACAGCTCAAACTAAATCCTCAAAATGGGAGCAGAGAAAGCAGACGAGAAGAACAAGGTGTACGACATCTCCGAGGTGACAGAGGTGTTCGGAAGGTTCCAGAAGATGCAGTTCCTGTACTGCTGTCTGCCGGTCATCTTCGTCACCATGATTAACATTAACTATGTGTTCACAGTCGGTGATGTCAATTACAGGTGTGCAACTTTGTTAGGGTTTCGTAGTAAATTAGTAACCCTTATAGTTTCGCCATGTCCACCTGTCCGCCTATACGTATGTCTGTCTGTCCGCAGCATAGTTCATTGGCCGTTAGTATTAGAAATTTGTAATAGATACCTAGTATTAAATATAAAAAAATATGTTTTCGGGTACCTCCTCCACTTAAAGTAGGAGTGTTTTTTATGTTTGCTGTAATCCTATAGTGTTTGGCTTATAGAATACTTTAACACGTTCACGGACGGTAAGGAGTTTGGCTTCCGACCAAAAATGACACATAAATTTGTATGGAAATTTTGTATATGCTATAGCATGCGTGTCATTATGACATATGAGAAATATGGTAGTTAAGGACGCATACTGCTATAGCATTCGACTGCTATAGAATAACTTAGTCAGGAGTCGATTACGTATGCCAGTAAAATTCTGTATCATTGTCCTGCCACACCAGTTCTCGTTCATTGGCTGATAGTTCCGACTCCTTGACACTTAAAACCTCTTCCGAAGATTTATCAGTTGCCTCCTCGAACAACCTGACTAATTTTTCGTGTTCTATTTTTCATCGTCTAGTTATTACAAATGTTACAGATATATTTGACTAATAATGTATTTAGGCCCCGTTATGCTGTAAACAAACAGTATTAAACGTCTAGAGCCAATTATCGACCATATTATGTTCTTGAAAACGTAAGCGAAACACAACGGCGAACATATTGATGGAAATATTTTAATTTGCCTTTCGCATATTTAAATTCATCTCCAATTCATTTCACAGTAAAAAATAAATACCTACTAAAATTCTTTACAGCAACGTATTCAAAATATATAGAAACAAAAGATAAAAACAGTATTTACAACGATTTAAAAATCATCTTATGTATTTGCACTTTCCCGGCGCACATGCCGCACATCTGAACAAATCCCCATACCAGGGATCGGAAACCGTTATTATTTTCAAACCGTTACCATACGTCAACCCCAAACCATAATCATAAAGTTTTTGTTCTCATTAACCGATACTTCTTAATGTTCTTTGACGGAACGCTTAATGGCCGATTCTGTTCTCAACGAACGGAATAATAACGGTTTTCCTAATTCTGTTGTAAGAGATGAACTGTCATGTCATGTTCTTCTTATAAAGTTTCCGTTACGGTTAATGTTCTTTCAAACGTTTTTGGCCGCGAACGCTACGTTTAGTGTTCTTGGGAACGGAATAATAGTGGTTTTCCTGTCAAAATTGATTTGAACAAATAGACAATCACATGTGGTGCCTATTCTCCGATTAATCGAGATTGAATGTCGTATGGTTTGTATAAGGAAAACGTATTGAAATGACGTTTCGTGTCGTTTACTATTTTAATATTTATGGATACTGGAATAGAGACCCACTAGAAATTTAAAATCTGTTCCAAATTTAAACGCATAACCGAACGTAGTTAAGGAAAAAGGACGCAATGCACTACAATTTGCCAATTTGTTTTAAATCCTATGTCAAAAGGAAAAGCCATCAATTTGAGTGACAAAGTGGCACCTTTTCGTTCACCTTTTCACCTCCACGTCAAAAAATAAAAGCGAGGAACACACGCCAAGCAACAAATTGCATGTAAACAACTAACTCAACAAAGTAAGTATCAGCTTCGTAGTGTTAAACGAACATATATTTTATCAGTTATGTCAATTCATTGGCGGTGAAAAAATGTCCTTACCTACTGTTATCAGGAGGTAATGTTATGATTACAGTCACGTTAATTCCTATAGCAAGGCTAGCATATCTTGTGTTTAACGTCAACTTGCCGCCACACTTCTCTTTTTAATCTATACAATTGAAAAAAGACGCGTAGCTGCGAGTTGCTTGTTAATTCAGAGTTTGCAATCTGTCACCAACCTCTTTTGAGAAACTGAACTTGCTTTTCAAAAGAGGTCGATAGATCTGAGTCCGTAGCTATGTTAGCTAACGTGCCGTTTAGTTCTCTTTGGTGCCAATCGCTACGCTACGCTGAGCAGGTAGTGTATCGTAGTTTTCTCTCTGTCACTCTTTCTTATTGGTGTGACGAAGACAGTTGAGTTTCGTTCGCGACTGAATATTAGCGATTGGCATATTGGCTACACAACCTGTTCATATAATCATTTCATCGCCAACACCGTTAACTAATGTGTCTTGATGTTTTATGAATAAGGCAATTGGACTGGATGCGTGTAAGAGTTACGAATAAATGCAAAGTCATTTGCAGACACCAATAAACTAACATGTTTTACCACAAAAATCAACTATATTTCAAATAGCTGACTGGTGAGTCGTGAGACTGGTGACTTGCTTCAACCTTTTCAACGCCACGTAAAACTATAAAAGCTAAATTTGAACTTTACGCACGTGCATAGTTACATATTATTTTGTGGATGGTGACTTACAAATAGTCTTTGGCGTTGAAACTCTCTTGTTAATCAGTACCTACTAATATATCAGTCATTGTCCAATCTAATTGAAACCTTGTGGACGGCGATAACGGTTATGTTGGTAACACTGTTTCAACGCCAAAGACCGATATACAAGTCACAGATCAATAGAGACCTAGTCGCACTTGCTTATAGTTTTTGACAATTTCCTTTGTGACACTTTGGTGGCGTGGATGGAGTGACAGCTGCTGTTTTTGCCGTGGCATTGAAAAGGTTAGTGTTATGATGAGGTAAAAATTGTATTGACAGCGGTATCGTCATGGTTCGTCTCAGTAAACTTAGCACAGGATCAGTGCGACAATATGTCGCCGCGAGATAGATTATCCATCTCCCTTTTATTCATATTGTTGGTAAAAGATAGAAAATCTATACATGTAGCGATAACATACTAACATAGCAATCATCTGCTAAGCGTACAGTATAGTTCGAGAAATATAAATTGAACGTTTATTTTTACTATAATGTAGGTAGAAAGTTACCAATTTATATTTCACGAACTGTACTCTCAGTCGTCGTATGTCAAGTTCTTAAATTGATGCCGTTCTGATTGTGTCACTAATTTTTTATAGTTAGCATATAGTATAGCAAGATAGTAGTTAGAGCAACACACCCAAAGAAGATGTTGACGAAGGCTTAAATGAGCAATATGAAATAGACAATACAACAAATTACCAAAGTTGATATAGTTGACCCCAGTTAAAATGACGAATCAAGAATGGGTGACAAAGACAGATCGGGAAATAACTAAGGCTGCGTTTCACCAAACTTTTATTCGAAGAATAACGCTTTCTCTCAGATATATATATATATATATACACATATACATATATATATATATATATATATATATATATATATGTAGTGCTAAAGTCCTATGGAGATTTGACATGACTATTCGAAAATAAGCGTTATATTTCGAATCAAAGTTTGGTCAAATCGACTAAGTGAAACACGTACACGGTCCAGAATCGAAATCTTTGATAGAGTTAACTGGGTTGGCGTGTGTACCTACTAAAACTAAAAAAGGAAAAAGACTATATATATTCATATTTATTTATTCGTGGTTAGCTTGGTCTTCCACATTCCAGCGTTTCACCGCTGCCGCTGGAGTCAGCATATGAGTATATGACCGCAGCTGATCTGATGATAACGAGTACTTTTGCGCACTGAGGTTGCAACGCAACAAATACTCATCACTGCTATCTCAAAGGGAAAAGGATTCTTGCTATATCAAAGGGTTCCAGGATGGCTGGCACATACGCGGGTTAGGTCCTCTGGCATGGCATCTTCCACTTTCTTCTATGCTGGTATACCAAGGCATCCATTCAGGTGTCTTCATATCAAAGGGTCCATGGTATCTAAGGCTGTGGAACACGGCACCTCATTAGTTTGATTTGAGCGATTAAAAAAAATTACATTCTTATGGCGGCCTAACTATTTTTAGTATAAAATAGATTATGTGAGAAGCAACACCAAGTATGACTTTTGCGTCTATCTTCATCTAGTTGTTTGCTAGAGCTTCTTGAGTGAGGTTGGTTATTTGGCGGGCAAAATCTTGGCAAAATATAGACATAAATTTTTCAAAACAGGGTGGTATTAAATGAAAAAAAAAAACCCATGACCTGTAATAAAATGACAACAGTAGATTACATTGATAGTAGTTTTATTGGAAAAAGCTAATCAGAAAATAAGTTATGGCTTTGGGCAATTTTATCCAGTACTTTAGCAAACGGACATTGAAAACATTGCCCATCATGAAAAATAGCCTACAGTTGTCACTTTCAAGTTTTACCACTTTATGAAAATAGCGGAGGGTAATGTTTTTTTCAGTAAATTACGTTTTTATAACTCCGTTATTTTATTTTACGTGTACAAAATGTTCGGAACCAATAACTTTAGGTACTCTCAATTGTCAGTTTCGTTGTCTGCTGCTTCGTTAGTGGGCTGATATTTATATCAATATAATATTATCTTGATTCCCATTCAAAAAACGGTTTTATTATTATTGCATTAAAACAAATAATACATTTTGGACTGTTTTACTTCACTAGTATATTAATACTTTGAACAAAAATTAAACGTCTTTAGTTAAGATATCTACTTAAAAGTGACAACCCTAGCATTTGCGAATTGCGTTAGTGGACCTTGTATGAAAAAGAGCGAAAACGGGTAGGTAACATTGCCCAACCAATTTACTCAAAATTGTTTATACTTATCCCTGAGTTATAAACATGAAATGGTAGAATTGCCCAAAAACCTTCTGTGATCGTAGTATTATTGTCATACGAGCTATTTTTAAGCACTAAATTGAGGTGGGCAATGTTGGTCAAGAACGAGATTACTTTGCTCGCCTTCTATAGGTGCATTCAGACCAAAAGAACATTCGCTATTCTAACCTCCCACTCTACGAAATTCGATCGTTACACAAAACGTGATTGGTAGATTTCGTAGAGCGGGGGATAGAACAGCGAATGCTCTTTTGGTTTGCACGCACCTTAACACGATGAACGCCACGCCAAAAATGTAGTCTTTCCATTGAAGCCACAGGGGTCACCGGTGAGCCTAACCATGTTGAACCATTGGGGCCACGGGAGTCACCGGTGAGCCGTCGCGAGCCTTCATTTCAAACCTGTTTTACAGGCCACCGTTCACTTATTCCATCCGAAAACGTATGCAGGGTGAGCCGTGTGGCCCTAGAGAAGATACAAATTGCCTTGGTTCTTTTGTACTGTAAAGGACTTATGATTTTTTCGTCATTTTGTGAACTTAGTTAAGGTTGGCTTACTCGTCATAGGTAAAATATAGTTGAAGACTTGCAAATAAAGATTTTAAATATTGAGTTAGGTACAAAAATAAAGTAAATTAGTTTTTAATGTTTATAATTATTTTTTATTTACCTAATTTTAAGCATATAATACAACTTTTAGTTAAGTTTAAAAATAGGTAACGTCGTCGACTTACTCGCTATCAAGATGACACTAAAGTTTAGAAAAGCTTGTATTCTTGAGCTTTTCATAAAACAATTTATCACAATTGGCATAGTAAACTTAAAGGTACCTATTCATTATAATTATAATTCTTATCAAAAGTAACAAAAGTACAAAATCATAATTAGTGAGTTCTGTCATGGTTTTGCTCCGGAATTGTTTAGAAGGAAGCTACTTTTTATATCGAGGGGGGGGGCATTATTTCCAGATCGACGGAGTTGCTATGGGTAGCCCTGTGGCACTGGTTTTAGTAAATATCTAGATGGAGCATTTTGAGGCCAGCATAGATCTGCAACCATGGGCAGTGAAATTATGGAAGCGGTATGTCGATGATGTCTTCTGCGTTATGAGAGGTGGCAAGCATGAAGTTGAGCAATTACTCTAGTATCTCAATTCCATTCATACTAAAGTCAAATTCACATATGAATTGGAATCGGAGCATAGTTTGCCTTTTCTGGACGTGAAGGTGATAGGTCGAGATGATGGTTCTTTGGCGCACACTGTTTATAAGTAGGAAGCCCACACACACAGACAGGTATTTGAACGCTCTGTCTCACCACCACCCCGGCAGCTTCAGTCTGTGGTTAATTCTCTAAAGAACAGAGCACATGACCTTTGTGACCCTGAATTTCTGGAAATTGAGTTATCGCACGTTCAGGAGGTTCTGAAGAGAAATGGCTACATAATGAACAGACGGCAACCCAGACAAATACCGAGGAAGAAACATTCAGATGTTGCGAGGCGACCAGCATTTTTGCCTTGTGTCAGGGCTGTAACGGACAAAGTAGGTACGCTTTTGAATAAGTATTCCATACCAACCGTTTATATGCCGTTATCAAAGGTGGCATCTAAGGTATCTAAGGTCGCCTAAGGATGTTTTACCTTATCACACACCGGGCGTTTATATAAGATCGATTGTAGCTGTGGTAGTTCCTATATTGGGGAAACTAAACGCACCATAGCGGAAAGGGTCAAGGAACATATCACGGCTGTTAAAAAGCGTCAAACGAATAGGTCTGCTGTGGCCGAGCATTTGTTGGAGTCTGGATAAAAAATCTTTACTTTTTTATAAAATACTTTTTAAATACTAAGTTTTAAAACTTCGCGATCATTTAGCTCGTAGTTGGCAAACAAGTACGTAAATTCAAGTGTTATTAAAAGGACTACTTCAGTTGGCAAAAAAATACACGTGATATTGGCTAGGGGGGGGGGGGGGTCCTGAAAATATCACCAATTATCACCATGGGGGCTGGGGGGGTTTAAAACATACCAAAATCGTATGACGTGATTAATGGACAAGCCCTACCTAATATGTATACCTACAACTAATTGCAAATGGTTACTGATCTAAGCAATGGGCGGACAGACAGACGGACTACCGCACGAAACGATAGATGAAGAGTGATAGAGCGCTGACACACTCTAGCACCATGCTTAGAGGAGTATGCTGACGGATAGACAGACGGACTAACGGACAGACAGACGGACAGACGGACATGGCGAAACTATAAGGGTTTTTTATTTTTTTATTTGAACTACGCCCGATCATAACAATTTTTTTTTAACGAAAAAAGTGTTAACGCTTTCACAGCCAGTAACAAAAAAGCTCGTTTAAATTTGAATTCTAAAATGTTATTAACAGAGTTTTTAATCACAATTGCGGAAATAACGCATAATTTATTTTTATTTTCTGTTACTGGACATTGTTTTTTTTTTGTGTTTGTTAAGAATTATTTATATTTCTAGACGGATCCAAGAATAGATGGATGGAAAGAAGGACTAACCAACAGATAGATAGACAGTCAGACGGACGGACGAACAGACAGACAGACTGACATGACGAAATTGTAAGGGTTCCTAATTTACTACGGAACCATAAAAAGTACTTACACCCAGAATAATTGAAAAGGCAATCATTTCAAGTAATATCCGGTCGAAATATGTTTCTTTGCAGAAATAAACGGGCAGACAGACGGACGGACAGACATACAGACCGACAGACAATCACACAGACAGACAACGGATGGACAGATGAACAGACAGACAGACATACAGACACACAGACAGACACTCAGATAGATAGACAGAAAGATCGACAGATGAACAGACAGACAGACAGATAGGCAGACAGACAGACAGACAGACAGAAAGATCGACAGATGAACAGACAGACGGCAGACCGTCAGACAGACAGACGGAAATGGCGAAAATGTAAGGGTTCCTAATTTACTACAGAACCGTAAAAAGTAATTGCAGCCAGAATAATTGAAAAGGCAACCATTTTAAATAATATCCGGTCAAAATATGTTTCTTTGCAGAAATAAACGGTTGGAAAGACGGACGGACAGACATACAGACCGACAGACAAACAGACATACAAACACACAGACAAACAGACAGACAGATAGACAAACAGACGGATGGACAGATGAACAGACAGACAGACATACAGACAGACATACAGACAGACACATAGATGGATAGACAGAAAGATCGACGGATGAACAGACAAACAGACAGACAGACGGAAAGATCGACAGATGAACAGACAGACAGACGGACAGACAGACAGACAGACAGATGGACGGAAAGATCGACAGATGAACAGACAGACAGACGGACAGACCGTCAGACAGACAGACAGACAGACAGACGGACGGAAAGATCGACAGATGAACAGACAGACAGATGGACAGACCATCAGATAGACAGACAGACAAACAGACAGACAGAGGGATGAACAGATGAACAGACAGACATACATACAGACAGACAGACATTTCAAGTAATATCCGGTCGTAATATGTTTCTTTGCAGAAATAAACAGGCAGACAGATGGACGGACAGACAGACAAACAGACAGACCGACAGACAAAAAGACAGACAACGGATAGACAGATGAACAGACAGACAGACATACAGACAGACAGACGGACATGGCGAAAATGTAAGGGTTCCTAATTTACTACAGAACCGTAAAAAAGTACTTACAACCAGAATAATTGAAAAGGCAACAATTTTAAATAATATCCGGTTGAAATGTTTCTTTGCAGAAATAAACGGTTTAACAGACGGACGGACAGACATACAGACCGACAGACAAACAGACATACAAACACACACACAGACAGATAGACAAACAGACGGATGGACAGATGAACAGACAGACAGACATACAGACAGACAGACACACAGACAGATAGACAGAAAGATCGACGGATGAACAGACAAACAGACAGACAGACGGAAAGATCGACAGATGAAGAGACAGACAGACGGACAGACCGTCAGACAGACAGGTAGACAGACGGGCGGAAAGATCGACAGATGAACAGACAGACAGACGGACAGACCGTCAGACAGACAGACAGACAAACAGACAGACAGACAGACAGAGGGATGAACAGGTGAACAGACAGACATACATACAGACAGACAGACATTTCAAGTAATATCTGGTCGAAATATGTTTCTTTGCAGAAATAAACGAGCAGACAGACGGACGCACAGACAGACAGACCGACAGACAAACAGACAGACAACGGATGGACAGAACGGAAAGATCGACAGATGAACAGACAGACAGACATACAGACAGACAGACGGACATGGCGAAAATGTAAGGGTACCTAATTTACTACAGAACCCTAAAAATATCTTACAGCCAGAATAATTGAAAAGGCAACCATTTCAAGTAATAACCGGTCGATATATGTTTCTTTGCGGAAACAAGCGGACGGACAGACGGACGTACAGATAGTCAGTCCGTTCAGATAGACAGACACACAGACAGAGAGACAAACAGACAGACAGAAAGATCGGCAGATGAACAGACAGACAGACGGACAGACCGCCAGACAGATAGACTTACAAACAGACAGACAGACAGACATACATACAGACAGACAGACAGACAGAGGGATGGATGCAAAATGCATAATTGCAATGCATAATTTACTACAGAATCCTAAAAAGTACTTACACCCAGAATAATTGAGAAAGCAATAATTTGGAGGAAACAAACGGACGGACAGACAGACATACAGACAGACAGACAAACAGACTGACAGACAGACAAACAGACTGACAGACAGACAAACATACAGACAGACATACAGACAGACAGGTGGATGCACATGGCGAATCTGTGACGGTTTCTAATTTACTACAGAACCCTAAGAAATACACCCAGAATAATTGTAAAAGCAATAATTTCGAATACTATCTGGTCGAAACACGTTTCTTTGCGGAAACAAATGACCGTATAGACGGACGGACAAACAATCAGACAGACAGAGAAACAAAGAGACATACAGACAGACGGATGGACAGATAAACAAAAAAATATACTTTCATTCGCCAAAGAAATGTTCGTTTAAATTTGAACTTTACTACGATGTTAATAGAGTTCAAGATCACAACTGCGGAAGTAACGAGCTAAGCCGAGTTTAGACCTGGGTCGCGTTTTATAAAGTTTCATTTTACAATTTCGCTGTTTGCCTATCTAACGCACGCACATAATATATTGGCTAGAAAGAGAGACAAACGGCAAATTGTAAATTGTAACTTTATAAAACGCGACCCTGTAAGTTTTGAAAAAAAGAGTTGTAGATATTTGCCACTAATTCCTACCAATATTTGCCGTGTGGTGATGGCAGTAAGAATATATTTTGTCACCACCCCAACTCCTCCTGTGGGTGTCGTAAGAGTCGACTAAGGGATTGAAGTGTCACTGACTATTATTTGATAAAAGATTGATGATGGGCAGCAGAGTCATCATAGTGGACATACTACTGCGATCGCCAATCCGCTTGCCCAGCGTGGCGATTATGGGTATTTGCCTCCTAATGCGCCTATACGCATAGTAAATAGGAGAGGCCTACGTCCAGCAGTGGACTATCATAGGCTGATGATGATGATGATTTGCGTCTAAAAACTTGCGGCAATAACTTGCAAGTGTAAACTCAGCTTTGTGTCTTTTCAAAAGGGCTTATTTCTACTCTGGCAATAAGGATTATTTTTTCTATATTTCCATAAGAGAAATTATCTCTATTGACAAAGTGGAAATAAGCCCTTTTGAGAAGACATTCCACAGTTACGATATAATGAATTCATAACAAAACAACATACGTAATTGTGGGACAAAGTCATTTTGCGTCCGGCGGAATGTAGCCAGCAACGCCAACGCCATATTGCTAGTTGTGCTAAGCTCACCTGACGCCAATAGAACGCGACTCCAAGCATCGGGGTTCCATTAAGGGAAATAATAGGAACTGCAACTGTCTTCTTGAGCAATTCACGTATCGTACCTATCACTATGTTGACTATTCAGACGAGTGGTATGCACCCATAACTGCGTAGGTATTAGGAGTATGAATGCAATAAGTGCAGGTTATAGTAAGTATATATATTTATTTACCAAGGAGCCGAGCCGATATTACAAGACAGGTGCCGGTAGTAGATCAACATCGGGCGTCTTACTCCTCCGTCTTACCTCCTTCTCATTAAACTCTAAAATTAACATAGAAAGAAATATCTACTAATCAGAAAGTTCACAAACTTACCATTATAAACATAATTATTTATGTATATCATTAGACATCAGCTTAACTTAATACTCAAAACTTAATTTTAATGATAATTAAATATGAACATTATGTCGGAAAAAACATTGACATCTCAGTCAACAACTCGTTGTCAGGTAACCAATTTCCAGGCAAGTTCCCGTCGACGGCGCTAGGAGGCGCCAGAATTGCTAGCACATATTGCATCCTTTCACTTAATTCAATTTAAACCTTTTTCATCATGCGGCCAATACCACACGTCAAACCTAAATGGCTAGTCAAATGAAATAAAAATACGAACTATATTCGCGTGGAAAAGAGAGAGCGAGTGGCGGCATGTTTACGTCATCGCGAACAGTTTAATAATGGTTCACGGAACTTTATTTTTCGTTCATCTCTAGTAACGGTAACCAGAAAAGTTTTGTTCTTTCATATAACTCATATAATGTTCTTGTCAAAACCGTTATGTCAAAGAACGGAATTTTTCCGTTCATCTTGAATATTGTGAACCAGAAATATTGTGTTCATCTACAAAACCTTTATCGTAGTTAACCGTTACTAATACGAACGGAATTAATAACGGTTAAAGAACAATATCAAATGGTTAATCGAGAACGATTCCGATCCCTGCCCCATACTACCGCGACTACTATAGCATTTGTGCGCGTAAAAAGAGGGCAAGGAGGTGAGGTTGTCGCTTACTCAAAAACTAAGCAAAAAATCATGTGATGTGACAGTAATCTTATCCAGGTTTGGTACAACGTGACAGTAAGTCGAGGACTATGGGTATTTTCTATAGCGGAGCGAATTTTCTAACATTTCTGGTTAAGAAAAGGGGGACGATTGAAGACTGCTATAGCATTTGTGTCATATAAAGGGGGCCTTAACCCGAATGCTATAGCAGCTACGCCCTTGAAAGTGTTAAAATGAAACTATTTCGAAGAATTACGGAATCCTACACCGAGCATGGTCTGCTTTTGGCAGGTTTTTTTTTTCAAGTCCACAGCGCAGGCTTCGTCAAGTGGGTACAAGAATTCAGCTGCCCAAAACAAATAATAAAGCAATCCACTACAGGCTTCATCATAATCCCTAAAGCTCAAAATACCAATGCATTAGATAGATCTCTGGAAACAAACACTGAAAGCACACCATGTCCTTCACAGAAAATTAGTATACACGGTGTTACGCGAGCATTGCGAAAGATTTTAACTATGCATTCTAGACATCAAAATAAACAAAAAATATTATGAGACCTAATGTCAATTCCACCAAAAAAAAATTTTTTTTTCTTTTTTTTAGGCCGCTTTGAATACTTTTTAACATTTCCAGTACTTTTTATCATAACAACAATTTGTTGAAATTATTTATTTCAATTGTTTTTTTTAGGTAGAGGTTATTTCGTCAAGTCTATTCGTATTTTTTGATTGTCAGGCAAAAGGTGTGGTAATATTAGAACACATTGTGGTAGCATTGTAATCCAAAAGAAGTTAAATGACGAGTTACGTCGAAAAACTTATTTCGAAAAAAGGTTGATTATCTCTGAAACCAAGCCGAATCCAGGAAATTTTATATAACATTAAAGACTCTAAATATACTCAGGAATCCAGCATTAAAATCTTTCGGAATGCTGACGTAACACCGTGTATTTATCTTATTCAACTCCCAGATGTCGCATCCCAGAATGTGACGGCATCCAGCCAGAATACTCTCCGTCCTGGTGGCCGGGTGCCGTCGACAGATGTTCCAGACCAGTTCTGAAGACAGACTGGAACGAGACCTGCTCGAACAGCAGCTTCACTGGAGCTGTGGAGACCTGCGACTCCTGGGTGTATGAGACTAATGACACCGTGGTGGCTGAGGTGGGTATTCTAAGGGCGGACACCAACCACACTGACAGGCCGATTGATGTTACCCAGCAAACTCTTATGAAACTCCCCTTACAATATACGATTATGATTACGTGATAGGTATGATTACGTTTCGTGATCCCAACTGTGAAAAATGTGTTAAAATGGTCTTTCTGAACAATGTTTCCCATGGGACCTATAGGCACTGGTCTCACCGCGAGCTACTAAGCTATGAACTATCGGCTGTAAAGACTAACAAAAGATACACACTCCCGTGTAAAAAAAAGAGACACGGCGATACTCGTCCGGCGGTGATAGCTGATAGCTGGGCGAATATCGCCGTGCCTTTTTTAGATTTCGTGATTGGCCCCATATTAAAAGGTATTCAGTATAGCCTACTAAATCACCCCGTTCAAGGTTTTCAGTGGCTCGTGGAACACCCTGTATAAACATACATGCAAACTTTATAACTGAAACTTATGTTGTTAATGTTAGTTAGTATAAATGCGCACGCTCTATCTTGTTATTGCATGTTCATTGTATTTTTGTGGACATCTTTTATTGGCTTTGTTTACTGTACATTCAGCCAAGTACCTGGCCAAGATACCATTCTGCAATCGTTAAGCGATAAGTAATAAATGTATGAGATTGACAGATTCGAATGAAAAGTCTTACTTACTACTACTTACTACGGTGGCTCGATGACCCGAAGAGGATCTTGGCCTCCGACACAAAAGAACGCCACTCGTCTCTGTTCTGCGCTACCTCACGCCAGTTGGGTACCCCGAGTGCAGTCAGGTCGTTGGTAGCTTCGTCAATCCAGCGGTATCTGGGACGGCCTACGGGACGTTTCCCGTTAGCTAGGCCCATATACGCTCTCTTGACCGCACGATCTTCACCCATCCTCTCCAGGTGACCGAGCCAATCGAAGTCTTATCGACTTGGTTTCGCCAATCACGTTCGGCATATTTAGTAGATCCTCCAGTTCCCTATTTTTGCGTCGCCTCTAACTTCCGTCCTCACTTCGGATTGGTCCCAGGATCTTCCGCCAGATCTTCCTCTCTGCCACTAAGAGCTTGCTCTCTTTTTTTTGGGTAAGTGTCCAAGCCCACACCCGTCGTACATCAAGATTGGCCTAATGACAGTTTTGTAGCTACGAATCTTGGTCGGTCAGCTTGGACACTAGGATTCTATGGAGCGCGACAGTGCATCTTAGGGCATTTTGGATTCGAACGGTTATCTCCTCCTCCCGTCGGTTGGTATCTGTTACCGATCACATACACGAATGAAAAGTCACGTGATTATTTCCATACATTAATATGGGCACGTGAGTTACTTATCACCAATCGTATACGATTGCAGAATGAATCTTGGTTAGGTCTGCTGGTGATCCAGCTCCCACCTCTCACCAACTGAAGTACCTATGTGTGTGTTCCTGCTTGTGAGAAGGTTCCAAGTCCTCAAAGCCTCAAACGCTTATGCTGTCTGTAGTAAAACCCCCCTTATAAGTAGTAGGTGGTTTGCCAGTGAAGTGTCACTGGGCATTTTTGATAACAATTGATGATGGGCAGCAGCGTCATCATAGTGGACACATTACTGCGATCGCTAATCCGCCTTTCAAATTCACGCTTAAAGCTTACCAAATCGGATATACGATTTTATAGCAAGGCCTCGATTAAAAAAGTGACTTACCAATATTCTGTCATGAACTGTTTCAGCTAGATCTGGCCTGCCAGCCATGGAAATCCAACCTTGTGGGTACGGTACACAGCGCAGGGATGGTCATATCAATGACTGTCACGGGATATATGTCTGACAGGTATCTAACTTAAAATGTTGGCCAACTTTTGTTTTACGTGACACTCATTAAACAACGATTTTCAGATTTGAAATAACAGTCGGATTTTCATAGTAAGTCAGCCTTTAAATCAACCAGACTCTAGTATTTTTTTGTGAGTACCTCTTATGGTGAAGAATATTTCTGCTGAGTATCAACGTCCTATCGGTGACAGTTTTTGACTTTGACAGTTGAAATGGTAAACGGCCGATTAATAATGAAATAAACAGCTTGCATCATGATGACATTAAGTTGTCATTAGCATTTACTCTTAAATAAGATAACCTGATAAGAAAACTCAAATATAAATGAAGAGTTTGTATACTACATTGAAAACACCGATTGAATGCAGAACTTGACCACACATATTGCCGATTTTTGGTAAGAAGTACCGCTTGGAAAATTTTGATACTTAGGCAACTAGTAGGCCAATGTATGGTCTATAATTAGAAAAAGAAAATAGAGGTGTCACTACTTCATAGGTACACAAAAAAAATATGAAAAATTTTTTGGTCTTTTTTTTTCTTTTTTTATACGACAATCGATATTCATATTTTTTAATTCGATGCATATCTAAATAAAGAACATTATTTCAAAATTTGAAGCAATTCGCTTTTATACATTCTGAGATACAACACATTAAAGAAAAAACTAAAAAAAATCATAAGTCAAAAACTGTCACCGATAGGACGTTGATACTCAGCAGAAATATTCTTCACCATAAGAGGTACTCACAAAAAAATACTATAGTCTGGTTGATTTAAAGGCTGACTTACTATGAAAATCCGATTATGGCCATTATGCTACCTACTTAAATTATATAAACATGCATAATTAATATAATTATGCTACTTAAATGATGCAAACATGCGTAATTTGAGTAGCATAAGCATGATATAGTCCATGTTTGTAGATGAGTTGATTCACCCAAGTAACATTTCTAATGTGACAGCTTTGGCCGCAAGCCAACTTTGGTGATCTGTTCCATCGGTGGCATCATCGGTCACCTGAAGACATTCGTCACCTCCTACCCTTCTTACATCGTCATCGAGTTCTTCGAGGCTGCCATCACAGGCGGTACTTATTCTGCGGCTGTGGTTATCAGTAAGTTTATTAAATTTTCAGATTTGAAATAACAGTCATCATTAAATTTATTTCGAAAAACCTGTTGTCGTTGTCCAGGCTATTGCTTTAAGCACTGATGTGTGCGTTTCGATAGAGGAAGTGAAATCTCAAATGTTGATTCAAACCGAGACGTAAAAATCTTTATACATACGAGGCACGCACATTACCGACCCTTTTAACTTTTAATATTATAAAAGGATTTTCTCCACTATACCTATTCACAATTCACCTGATTCATGCTCACTCATATAGAAGTAGTCCTTTGATCCGATTACGGATAAACCCATACAGTAAAAGTTACGCACATACATATGTAATATACCTACATTGCATAATTATGTGCGTAACTTTTCGAAGAGGTCGCTCCTGATTTCGAATGTAATAGTGCTTCTTAACTTAAAAATAGTGATACAGCATCACATAAACTGAACAAATACCACCGTAATCTGTGCCATAATTAAAACACTTAATCATTTTATCAACAATAATCAAAGAGGTTGGAACTCTTAGGGCGCCTATAGAGAGACGGCGTGACAGACAAAACCCGTGCCGCGCATATGCGTTTTACGCATATGTGCTGTCAGTACCTCTCGGGACGTCATGGGTATATAAACTATAAAAATATACCAAGAATGCCACATTGCTCTGTAATCTGGTGCAGGAACCAGTCTACGTACGTCAATAAACAAAATTCAAACGTTTCCTATCACAGGTAAGTAAAAAAAGTTATATTAAATTCAATATAAAATTAGTATGGGCGAGAGACATAGTGAAGAGACACGACGCTGAATTTATTATCGATAGTCTATGTAAACTCTTACAATTAAACGGTGTTAGTAGAAATTCAAAATTTGTTCCCGAGTTACGGACGTTTCCTATGTATAAGTAAGTATAATTATGTGTATTTCTCTATTTAAGTACATATATATATCGTCGCCTAGCACCCATAGTACAAGCTTTGCTTAGTTCGGGGCTAGGTTGATTTGTATGAGACTGTCCCCCAAACATTTATTTATTTATTTACTAGCAGTTACCCGCGGCTTCGCCCGCGTTCTAATATCTATTCACTGCATGTTAATGTTTTCCCGCGATTATCTCGCGTTTGCCTTAAGCGATTTAAGTGTGGCGGATGGTGCTTTTACCCGCGGTTCGGCCGCGTTCTATAAATTTTTATCACGGTCGTATTAAACTAATATGATGATGGCTATAATGATGGCGAATTATTTTTGCAATTTTGACTTCAAATTCCATATGAAGAACTTTTCATCTTCTCGGTAGGTATCGATTTTTATCAATATTAAATCAAAGTTCTAGAAATTTTAGATGTGATAGCTTCTCACTTTTTGTAAAAACCCCCTTGGATCCTAAGATACCGATTTTTATTAAGGTCGGATTCAAACTAAATAAATTCATGGTGCCGATCATTTTGTGCAAATTTGACCTCAAATTCATTACTTGAAACGCTTTGACATTTCAGATATAGATTATTATTAAAATCCGCTATCATATTATGGTCATCTTTACCATCTGGTAACTGACAAATGTTTTTTATCATTAAAAGTTTACATACACACTCACATAGGTGATTGTTGTGTTTTGATGATAAAAACTATCATTTGTCGTTTCCCAGGCCTAACAAAGATGACCATAATTAGGCGAGCTGATTAACATTTGAAGTAACTCAATATTGTTACCGTTTCTTGCAAATTTGACTTCTGCTTCATTATGATGAACAAATCAGTCAGAACTTCAGATTACCACCGATTTTTATGACGGACAATATCGAAACGGAAATTGAATAGGCAGCCTTTTTTGCAGTTTGTTAAGAACCTCTGGGATCCCGATACATCGATTTACACCATTGGATCAAAAATGTCGAAATTTATGGTGACGACTGTTTTGACTTAAAAAAAAACACCTTGGATACACAGATATATGTACTTTGGATTACTATCGCATGAAAACTCGGGAAAACTTAAAAGGTTATTAACGTTGGTTAACATGCTATATTTAGATTTTTTTTATCAGAAATAAACATTAAAACGATACCCCTGTCATAACCCGCAAGCCCATGAGACCATAACAGAGAAGATGGTATTTCACGTACACCTCGGTACAGCGACACGATAGTAGACTATAGAAACGATAACCATGTTGTTTTTTTACTGTTTAACCTTTTTACCACTTTCAAGAGTTCAATTCTCAAAAACCCTAAAACATCTCTTTAGTCATTTATGTTTGGGAATACTCCTGTGAAGTTTCGGATAAAACAGTTTAAATAGTCAAGTTTCCCCTACAAACTTTAGACTCATTGCACCCTCTAATGAGTGCATTTTGACTTAACCTTTTTTAGAGCGCCCCTACACGCTCAAAGAAACCTACGCGCTATATTTGGAATCTCTAGAACCAGAAATGAAATAATAAAATTATATTGATATTTTTCGAATTTTACCCCATCACACCATAACCGTGTACATAGTATTTCACGTCTGCCACGTTAAATTTTAAAATCGTTTTTGTGATCTACGTCCCGATAAACCATAGAAACGATACCCAACTTGATTTTTTCACTTCCTCACCCTTTTTACCTTTTTCAGGGGTTAAATTTTCAAAAAACCTGCAAACATGTCTTTATTACTTTGAAGAATACTCCTAGGAAGTTTTGGACAAAATAGTCCAACTAATCTTGTTTCGCCATACTAACTTTGGACCCCCATTGCACCCTCTAGGGAGTGGATTTCGACTTAACCTTTTTAGAGCACCCCTACATCCTCAAAGAAACCTACGCGCTAAATTTGGAATCTCTAGAACCAGAAATGAACATAAATATAAATAAATAATAAAATTATATTGATATTTTTCGAATTTTACCCCATTACACCATAACCGTGTACATAGTATTTCACGTCCGCCGCGTTAAAATTTAAAATGGTTATTGTATTCGTGATCTACGTCCCGATAAACCATAGAAACGATACCCAACTTGATTTTTTCACTTCGTCACCCTTTTTACCTTTTTCCGGGGGTTGAATTTTCAAAAAACCTTAAACATTCCTTTACTCAATTACTTTATAGAATACTCTTGCGAAGTTTCGGATCAAATAGTTCAACTAATCTTATTTCGCCATACAAACTTTGGATCCCCATTTCAACCCCTTAGAAGGTGAATTTTGTAAAATCCTTTCTTAGTGCTCGTCTATACCATAAAAGGAACCTACGTGCCAAATTTGGAGTCTATAGGACCAGGGGTTTAGGCTGTGCGTGCATCTTTATAAGGGAGCTTCTTCTTTTATATATATAGATATTTAGCAATAATATAATATTTATCTAGAGTGCAGACAATGAAGCAACTATACAAAAACATATAGTTTAAGAAATTCTGACTTAATTTTTAGATTTCCTATAGAACCATGTGTCAGAGAACGCTGGATAACGGCGACTGGAAAGTTGAACTGGTTTCCGCAAAAACACGACACAATTTGTTCGGACCACTTCCAAAATGACTCTTTTGTAAAAACAAATCCGAGATCTACACGGTGTTACGCGAGCATTGCGAAAGATTTTAACTATGCATTCTAGACATCAAAATAAACAAAAAATATTATGAGACCTAATGTCAATTACACCAAAAAAAAAAATTTTTTTTTCTTTTTTTTTAGGCCGATTTGATTACTTTTTAACATTTCCAGTATTTTTTATCATAACAACAATTTGTTTAAATTATTTATTTCAATTGTTTTTTTTTACGTAGTGGTTATTTCGTCAAATCTATTCGTATTTTTTGATTGTCAGGCAAAAGGTGTGGTAATATTAGAACACATTGTGGTAGCATTGTAATCCAAAAGAAGTTAAATGACGAGTTAGGTACGTCGAAAAACTTATTTCGAAAAAAGGTTGATTGTCTCTGAAAGCAAGCCGAATCCAGGAAATTTTATGTAACATTAAAGACTCTAAATGTGGTCAGGAATCCAGCATTAAAATCTTTCGGAATGCTGACGTAACACCGTGTATATTGTCATCCAATGCCTGTCCAACTTTAAAACTCCATCCTGCGTTTGACAAGGTAAGTTAGCTTTGCTAAATAATTTTATTATGTTTTAAAAGTAAAGTACCTTTTGAAGGATTTCTGATGTTATCTGTTAATACATATTAATTTAAGTATGTAATTTCCAGGTGTTTCTTGTCCCAAGTAACCCATCTGATAATCTTTCAAGAAAACGTAAAACGGTACAATTTACGAATTTAAAAATATCTTTATACATTTATACATCTAGTTAATCTGTCCTCATATATAATACCTAAATTACCTAACCATCTAAACTCCTTACAGTTGATCGTTTAATTTTAGTTCCCATTTATAGTTACAATTTTAATTTAAGCACCTATGATATACCTACATTTTCTTTTTGCGTTTTATAACGTAATATAAGTAGATATAGTTTGCACACCTTGAACAAACAAACCAATGCAAAGGTAACATATATAACTAGACAGAGGTTAAACAACAGGCGGTCTTAGCCTTACCCTTAACACTTGTTGTTTAACTTTAACCTTAAAGCTAACAACTTAATGTAAGTAGGTACTTATTGTAAATATAAATTCAAATAAATGTAGAAATTTTACTGTTTTTATCATTCATAACGACATCATTTTAGTGAGATTTTAAAAATGAGAATGTTTGAATAGCTTTTTTCAAGTAACATTTTTAGTCAAATAACTGTTGGTTTTAATCTATCGATAAAAATATCGAGCCATACCACAACACTATTTACATTAACATGTCAAAATTACCTGACACGGTCGATTTCTATGAAAATGACAGCCAAGGCCGCCTCTATCTCTAAGGTTACACACTAAAGAGGTCCGTGCTCTGTGACAATAATATTACAATGAACGTTATTAAGCCGACTGTTACTGTTTGTTGCTTGTTTACATAGTGTTGTAATGTAAATGGTTCGGGCATTAGCATTGTTGGAGGGATTAGTAAGGTTTTAGTTGTTAAACGTTTTGTTGTAGATATGTACTCGTATCATCTCGTATGTTTGCCACAATACGATGATCAGAATACTTAAATATCAATTTTTTTGATTGCGATGGACATTTTAGTTCCATGAATCCAAATTTCCAAATAAATTGTTAATTGAGAATATATTACCCATAAATATTGTAACCGCATTTTATTGTTTGTAGGTATTAATACTCACAATAAGCAAATTGCTTTCAGTGATAGAATCAACCGGCCGCAGCACGCGAGTTCTATCCGGCGTAATTTTTGCCTACGCCATTTACTTTGGAGAAGTCATGTTTGCCTGCATAGCTATGCTCAGTTCCTACTGGAAGACCCTCATCAGAATCATCTGCACCCCGTCCATTCTCTTTCTCTCCTACTCCTTCATCATCAGAGAAAGCCCGCGGTGGCAGATACTCAACAACAAGATCGAACAAGCCAAAGAAACCCTATTAGTAATAGCAGATACGAATAAACTAAACGTAGATCGCCATGACTTTATAAATATAGACAAGACGAGCTTAAAGAATAAGTTCAATTTAGGTGACTATGAAAAGAAAGAATCTTTGAAGAGGGTATTTACTTCTAAAGAGATTTGGAAGAGGCTGATCGTTGTGATGGTGTGTAGATTCACGGCATCTTTCGTGTACTATGGGTTGATGATAAACTCTGTGTGGTTGCCTGGTAATAAGTACACGAATTTCCTCCTGGCGACGGTCATGTCATTTCCTGGGGAGCTGGTGGCTCTGGTGCTGATGAGCAAGTGCGGAAGACGGATTCCACTGCTATGTGGTTATTTGATATGTGGGGCGCTTTGCATCGGTTCTGCGTTAGTGCCGGAAGGTTAGTCAGTTTTTTTCTTACTCATAATATAATGGCAAATGGCAAACTTAGGAGGATCTTTAATATTTGAACTCAGTGAAGTCCTACACAGTCGAAGCCTTTCTCTATAACTATTACGACCATTCTTAGCGAACTAAAGCAACTATACCTGTGAAAAATTATGATTGCTAGCACTATTCCGTTTCCGCGAAATAATCTTACTTAAATTATAGGTAAATGAAGAAAAGAGTCGCGACTCTTTGCAAAAAACAAAACAAATCAATTTTCTCCGTTATTTGCGTCACCCATATTAGTTATCAATACTGGATGAAAATTTTAAACAAACCCTCGTGAAGTGACTCGTTCTTACTAAAGTTATACGTATATTTGACGCGTAACTCGCATCAAATATAATCAGGTTTTTAAAGTCGAGAAATGTTTACCTTATTTCGCTCCGTGAGCTTACTACGGGCTCTGCCCGATCAAAATATCTACGGGGCAAGCGAGAAACTACCCTTATTTGTGTCATTACATTATCACAAATAAGGAGGAAAGAATAGAGGAAAAATGTCTCTTCATTTATGAAGCGAAACATAGCGAGTGTAAATAACGTCAAACCTCCTACCTATATGTGTCCTACTCAAAGAACATAGGCCTCAATCAATTTTTAAATTCTAAGTCAATTACATAAATTTCCAATTTGATTTGATTTTCAATTGAAAATTCTTAATTTTGATATAATAAAGGCACGAGATTATCTCACGGGAAATATAACTGAATGAAAATCTTCAAGAGTGTAAAAAATCTGCGATATTTTCAGACGCCGTCTGGGCTAAAATCACCCTGTTTCTGCTGGGTAAAATGGTGATCGCAGCCTGCTTTACTGCCGTCATCACGTACACCTTGGAACTGTTCCCAACTAGCGCCCGTGGAACGCTGATGGGGCTGTGCTCCTTTTTGTCCAGGATAGGGGGCATGTTGGCACCCATCACGCCCATCCTGGTTAGTATAAGTTAGTCAACTACTATCAAGACCAGCTCAAATTTACCAAAGCTATCCATTGTCTGGTTTTGGTCTGGTAAATTTTACGTTGCAATGTTTTGCTAATTCCGTCACACGGGGTGTAGTGTTAGTGTCTCGATTGCACCCTGTACCTATCGTTACGTACCTACGATTATATCTCCCAAACACTAGCAGTGTTGCATGCGCTTTTAATACTATAAAAGGTTTATCTCCGCTGCACTCATTCACAAAAGGGAAACGAAAACGAATTTTTACCCTGTTAAACTCTGTAAAGCTCTAGCACAAAGATGATGAATTTCTATATTTTAGCAAATATTTCAGGGCTCTTTCGACTTGTAGTGTAGTATTTTACCATAACGGCGTATCCGCCTAAAACTTTCTTAGGTACTTTGCTTTTAAGCCATTACTTTTTACAGACACCAATATCTCCAGCACTGCCGTCCATCTTCTTCGGCGCATCAGCGGTCCTCTCAGGAATCTGTCTCCTCTTCACCCCGGAGACCAGAAACTTACCCTTAATGGACACTGTTGAACAAGTCGAGAACAGTGTTCGACACGTGAAAGAGAAGAAGCAAACAAAAGGCAGCGAGAACCCTGGATTTGAGGATGCAGCGGTTACCAGCTTATGAGCTTGGGATAGCTATTGAGTTGCTTCTAGCGTAGGTGCTGGAAATTAAAGCACGTGACATATGGATGCTTTGCTCCCCGAAGCCTTCTTTTGCCGCACAGATTCGAGCAAGTTAGAGTCCGACAAGCATAACTTTGCACAAGTTTTTTTTTCGATATTCTTTACATGGCAACTATTTTGTTTATCAATTAACCTATCATTATCAAACTGTCATTTAATTTGGTAGAGAATTTGTTGCCAGGTCACTTTTTTTTAACTTACCGCATTTTTCTTGTGCAAAGTTATGCTGGTCACACTCTAGGACCACTGTCTCGTACGGATATTAAATTGATACCGCTTTATCATAAAAAAAACACTATAGATATTTTAGGCTGAAATAGGATTAATAAATTTCGATTTGTAAGGCCGGCTCCACAGAATCATTTGGTAGAACAAGGGCTCTATTAACTAGACATAAAAAACTCTAAGGTAAGCTGTAAGCTGTTAGGACATTAAAAGCTGGTGATTCTAGGTTCGACTCTTGATTCCTGTTAAGAGCATTTATCTTCTTATTCATTTTTGTATTTATCTTTGTGATCAGCATGAATATTGGTTTCTGAATTGATTGAGTGTAGATATTATTTTTTTAATGTAGTGGGTACGTATGTATTAAGTACAGGGTGTTACACGAGCCACTGAAAACCGGGGTGATTTATAATCACGGGGCTAATCACGAAATCTAAAAAAATATGTCTTTTTCAATACATTTTGATCGATCGATCACGACATTTTGTATGAAAGAGCAAATTTTTTTTGAGATTTATGGGTTAGCTCCATAGTAAAAGTTGTTCGGTATAACCTACCAAGGCACCCTATTCAAGGCTTTCAGTGGCTCGTGTAACACGTTATATACTGTCTAGAATTTGTTGTCATAAAAACTGCTAGGCTCAAGTGGGACTGGGCTGGCCACGTCTGCCGCATGCATCCGGATAGGTGGGCTAGCGTAGCCACCAAGTGGATGCCACAAAATAGGCGCGGACGAGGCAGACCCAAACGGAGATGGCGGGACGACCTGGATGCCTTTCTTAACAACTGGCCGGAGGAAGCACACACTCGGGAGTCATGGAGTTTGAGGGGAGAGGCCTTTGCCCAGCAGTGGGACACAAATCTAGGCTGATAAAAAAAAAAAAAAACAATGTAAAGCAAATTCAAATACCTATGGCCACCATTTTAACACGACAATGTAATTCGACCAATAACTATAGGTAGGTACAGTCAGGGGTATAAATATATATGTATACAATTGTAGACCTTATGTAGTAGTCAGAAGTAAAAAAATGTATACATATTTTTTCCCTTGACTGTATCTACTATTCACTAGTAGATACGTAACAAAAAAAAATAACTCTAGGTTTAATATTTTAAGTTGGTGATAAAACCAAAATTGTGTTCTAAAAGTGCGTGATTATGAAATAATGCAAGTTTGCAGGTTTGTTTACATTTTTTTTGTTTTCTCCAGACGAACGGTATACTTCCCGCGCCTAGTTCGTTGTTGAAAAAAATGTTTGAAGACCATTGTATCATGTGATTAAATTAAAATGAAATATTTCATTTTGTTTTACTGTATATTTATGATTGAGTGCCAGAACCTTGTCGAAGTCACGTTATTAATCAGATTGTAAGAAATCTCTTACTATTTGATTTATGACGTTACTTTGTCATAGTTCCATAGTGGCATAGGGTTATCCACAGAATTGGATAGAAGAAACAAGTTCATTCATTTGTATGCCGGCCCTTGAGTATTCATATTTTTTGTGTTGTTGCAATTAATATTACTTAAGGAGGCATTATTAATGCTTTTGTTCACTTCAAATTACAAAATTTGACGCCCGAAAGCTGCAAGCTGCGATTAAAGACGGACAACTCAGTGGATTTCACTGAGTTCATTTGACACGCTAAGTAGATACCTTTGCTTGATCTATGGTATATATGACATCTGTGGGGTTATCATATCATTGATTGATTGTACTTTTAATATTATATGACTTCAAATTATTTTATTTTATTGATGTCGTGCCTATTAAGTTTGTTCAAGAAGACAAATGACTAGTCAATAAATAAAATACGTATTTAAATTCTTTTATTTTAATAAAAAGTTATAAATCGTCGTATAATTACAATTACTTAAGTAACGAGTTACAATAATATGTTCATCAATAATAAGAGATACAATATCGATAATACACTCTGTTTTTAACATAATCAATAATCATGCAAATAATTATACTTAATTAAGTAGACGCAAATATTATGACTTAATAACACAAAGAGCCAAGAGACAAGACTTCTGGCTTTTTATATTAAGAAGCCAAATTCATGTTTTTGTTAATATTTTCAAAAACATTCAAATATGTCGCTATTCACATGAGTTAGCTTTTTTAGTAATAAAACTTTTCACTTTGTCGATAAACATTAGGGTGCGGCTCCACTGACGCGGAGCGGAGCGGAGCTGTGCAAAATTGACCAATTTATCAAAATTCATCAAATTCGAATTCGAAACACTGTGATGCGGTCATTGGCCGAGCTCCCACAGCTCCGCTCCGCTCCGCGTCAGTGAAGCCGCACCCTTAGGACGGAATTTTCTTGTTGGTATCTTATAATTCGTCGGCTGACATCGAAACTGTCACTACTCTTATCAACCTCGCATGTTAGTATTGAATCAGAACCAAGATACGAGCTTTGTAGGTTGTAGGTATTTGGTGCTTAGTGAGTTTTGGTTGTCAGCCGACGATATAAAATATTATGAACTAGATAACTGAGCATTTTTTTATTTTGTCCATTTCCATAATATTGAATTTATGGGTACATTTTGGGTTATTTCTACTCAGAATCAGCTCTTTCGATCCCAAAAGGAAAAAAGTGTCACAAAATTTCCATAAATCTCCTCCTTGGTTATCACCATACAAAGTGTATGGAAAATGGTAAGAAAGTAGGAAAAAATCCATGGGAGATTTTTTTCCCATTGGGATCGAAAGAGCTTGTGATTCTGAGTAGAAATATCCCAAAATTAAACCATAAATTGAACATTTTTGGGCCGGGTGGTAGTCGGAACGAGGTTTAGGTCTCTACAGTTAGATTTTATTTTAGATTTAATTTGATTTATACTATTTAAGTCATTTTGTTTTTCAATTTTTTATTTTTAAACTTTTTTTTTTAAATTTCAATGGTTTTATGAATAAATATTTATGCTGCTCTCTTCCAGATAAAAAACCCTTAAAAATATATATTAAAATGGACAAAATAAAAAGAAATGCTCAACTATCTCAGCGCCTCATTCACTAGCGGTTAGCGACAAAGTGGGACATTTTACTAACACGGCTCACAAATAATAGTAAGTACATATATATCATTCGTAAGTAGAAAACAAAAAAAAATGTAAACAAACCTAAAAACTTGCATTATTCCATAATCATGTACTTTTAGAACACAATCTGGGTTTAAATACCAACTTAAAACCTTGAACCTTGAATTCACATACATTTTTAGATAAAACTATTGTTTTTTTATTAACGTATAAATATATCTGCTTCACAATAATATGTGTCAAAGACGTCAAATACCACGGAAAGTCAGCCATTTTTTTTGGAATCTACTGACAAATGGTATACAGGATGATCAATCCAAATGGGTAAGTATGGAGGTTTTGGAAACCATATCAGATAGCGAAATCTGGGCTAGGGACCATGAGATCGATTTTAGTAAAAAGAAAAACTGCATTCATACACTTACTAAAATAAGTGTACTCGGTCTAGGAATCGAACCTGACTTTTAAAAAATTTATATTTCGCTATTTTTACATGGATATCGGTTGTGTAGCCCTTAAACAGTAAATGTTACAATTAACAATGCATTTCATTCGTTTTAGATATCATGTTTCACAGTAACATAACACGATCGATATCCAAACAAAAATAACATAAAATAATAAAAAGTACAGGTTCGATTCCTGGGTCGAGTACCTACACGTATTTTTGTAAGTGTATGAATGCAGTTTTTCTTTTTACTAAAATCGATGTCATGGTTTCTAAGACAAGATTTCGCTATCTGTTATGGTTTTCAAAACCTCCATACCGACCCATTTGGGTTGATCATGATCATCCTGTGTAGTTACATATTTACACTTACAATAAAAGGTAATTTCGATTTCGATTATTTTAAGGCAGATCTTTTATTTCATATTTTGTAGCATGACACATTTTTTTCGGATTCAATTTAACCACATGTCCTTAATTTCAAATGCATTTTAAAATGAGACTAATATAATTTTAGGTGTGATCTAAAATATTGGTAAAATGACAATAGTATTTTAATACCTGCATATATATAAGGACGTAAAAAGGCCTTTTAAATTAAATAATTGAGAAATCGTCGAGTATGACTGAACTGACTTAATATGAATACTTACTTTAACATCTGTTTCCAAAGATCCATATCAAATTCATATCATGCAAATTAATATTTTGTTTAATAAAAAATGTTACATCCTAATATGACACAAGCACCGTCGATTCAGCGATTTTACTTAAAAATATAATTAAGTGAACAAACAAACGGCGCAATACACAAAAATACAAAAAAAAAACAATAATAAATCTCAGTTTTGGCACATACTAGCTTATTCTATAATATCCTATTACCTAGTATATCGCTTTGGTTATGAAATTTTTTTCGTGCGAATACATATTTTGCTTATTTAAATGATAAGAGACCGAATCTCAATAATTACAGTATATACCTTTAGTAAATCATGGTAATTTACGCTTGCATTATTCTATACCTAAGAATTATAGAAATCTTATTAAATAATAAGTTTTGGCACATTTTAGAATTCACAGATTCTTTGGAGTTGTACGTGACTCGAGATTCTTATGAGTATTACATAATTATTTGTTATTAGTTTGAAAAGAGCATAAATGTATAGCAATCGTCAGTATAAAAAAAACAAACGCACGCACTTTTAAAACACAATCTTGGTTTTACTTCTAACCTAAAATCTTAAACTTGAGTTCACATATATTTTTAAAGTCATGGCAGAAACGTTGCCGCGACGCTTACTCGACCGCGTTTTGCTGGTTGGGAATTACCTATTGAAATGTATTATTTTTAACGTAAAAATATATCTGGGAAGTTGTTTCACGACGTGTCTATAACGTCAAAGGCTATGGAAAATTAGTCATATTTTTTACATTTTGTTTGTATTTTACTGACGATTGTTATAGGTAAGTAAACATTATACAAGTATGTTACATTATGTACAAATATTTTCAAAACATTTTATGAAACTCAATAAAAAAAACTGAATAAAATAGCCCGAGACACTTTGTTTCTTAACAATAAAATAAAATATATGTTAATGAGACCGTACCCTATAATACCTATAAATTTGTTTCTTGAAGGGCGATTTTGCTGCGCAAAGTACATATTTCCTGCCGTTTCCAGCAGACCTACCGCGAACATCGAAATCCGCAAAGTTTCTTTGACTCAGGATTTGTCTCTTTCACTCTAATGACGCCATCGGTCAAGTGACAGAGACAAAACACCGAAATTTATAAATTTCGAAGTTCGCGTCAAGGTGCATTCAGACCAAATGAGCATTCGCTATTCTATCCCCCTACTCTACAAAATTCGATCGTTACACAAAACGTGATTCGTTGATTTTGTACAGCGGGGGATAGAACAGCGAATGCTCTTTTGGTCTGAATGCACCTTTAGTAGGGCAGCTGTAATTTCGGTTTCATAATAGGTATGCAATAAGTAATAAAGAGGGGACTTAAATATTGCCCCAGTCTCCTAATTTCGGAAAATCGGGTGGCTTATGATGGTTATTACGTTTACCGTTTATCGTGCTACACGTCACTTTCGCAATCGCATGTGTTAGAACGTGACAGCAACGACGACAAACGATTAAACAATGGACCATCATTAGCCTACTTGAGTAAGGTTAGGATTAGTTACAGAGGAAAAAAAGTGAGTTAAGAGATTAGAAGCTTGTTTACTACTTAAGACAAGTAAGGGTGCGGCTCCACTGACGCGGAGCGGAGCGGAGCTGTGCAAAATTGACCAATTACATTCTTCAAATTCGAATTCGAAACACTGTGATGCGGTCTCATTGGCTGAGCTCCCACAGCTCCGCTCCGCTCCGCGTCAGTGGAGCCGCACCCTAAGTCTGAATAGGCTACATGTATGCTCATTTCAGACTACATCATTTAATACATTTAATACATTAAATGATGTGCGAAATGTAGATGATGATGGATTGAAAATGAAAATATACTTTATAATCATTATATACATAATAATAGCTGCCTTTACATTAATGACAGTATTTTACAAACCGTCAATAAACGTACAGTTAGCTGCAAATAAATCGAACACTTATTTCTAGGATATATATGCACGAGGGCAGGCAATTTGAAGCTGATTGTACAGACACGAACACGAATTTTAATAATTTTACATTTTATAACAATTTTACTGTCTAAATATACAAATAAATCTATAAGTAACTGCAATGCCACTTGGAGAGAAAACACTTATCATATTATAATAAAATATGATTTACTTATCATATAATAATACAACTAAAATATCATTTCACATAACAGGTATGGCTAAAGGTAGAATCACTCATGTACTTGATCATTAACAGAGTAATGCTCATTTAGATTACTTTCACGTTTAAGGTCTTCGCTTATTATAATAACTCCACGCCAACGCGGCAGCAACTGTACTCACACTTACGATGAATAGTCAATTGGTTGTCCACGTTGGTGACCATTGGATGGATCGGTGGGCATGCAAATGGTTGCTCGATACACGTCAATTGCAAACGCATAGTCGCCGTGTGGACAACGTGTGGTCAATGTGTGACGAACGTGTCGAGGTTGACCTTTAGTGAACGACGCGTAGACCACTCGTCATACACTACTTTATAAGTATTATAACCTTAGTGTAACAATAATAAACGCATAATTCTATAGAAATATACGAAATATACATTTAAACATCTCAAAAGCAGTATAACATACTCTTAAATCTAACAACGATCGATCGTTTCGTTTATTGTCATTTAAGCAAAAATTTAAACACAATTCTTTGGAAAAATATATCATCCGTTAGAGAGTTTAGAGAGAAAACACTTTTACATTGCATTTGCTCAAAAAGTGCTATTTTAATGGTAACAGATGCTGAGGATAGATAATATATCTTCTTAGGTAAATATTAACAGAATAACATTCTCGTTCTGACCGACTTGTGGATGGCTGAACGGTTATTATTTGATTCTTGGTTTGTTGGTAACTTGCCTATAGTGCTCACGACGGCAGTAGTAGCCGAGCGAGCGGCACTTTTGGCAGAGGTGCTGAGGATATCTGCTTGGGTCAATATTAACAGAATGACATTATCTTCCTGGCAGACTTTTATAGAACTGAAGGGCTACTGTTTGACTCTCAGTTTGTTGGTCACTGAGTTGGGTTAATACTCACGACGACAGTAGTAGCCAAGCGAGCGGCACTTTTGGCAGAGGTGTTGAGGATGAATCTTCGATTGGTCGCTTACGTCCAACCCATCTGGCTTCTCAAGCGGTCTCTGAAATTATAAAGTAATATTTATTTATTTATCATTTATTGCACGTTTACAAAAAAGTACAAATGACGATCTTTATGCCTTTCTCCTGTCAGTCTTGCCCATTGCCACTTCAGCTTGCTAATCCGGAAGGCTATGTCGGTGACTTTCGTCTATTTCTGATTCGGTCATTTTACCTTATGTGGAAAGTGGAATTACCTCATCATCATCATATCAGCCGAAAGACTGCCACTGCTGAACATAGGCCTCCCAAAAAAGTTGCCACAATGACCGGTCCTGTGCCACCCTCATCCAGCGGACTCCTGCGACCTTCACCAGGTCATCAGTCCACCTCTTTTTTTTTTTTTTTTTTTTTATACCACGTCGGTGGCAAACAAGCGTACGGCCCGCCTGATGGAAAGCAGTCACCGTAGCCTATGGGCGCCTGCAACCTCAGGGTGTCACATGCGCGTTGCCGACCCAATAAAAATAACGTTGGCACAACAAAGTAGCTCCACTCCACCTGATCGTAAGTGAAAAGTAGAGCCCAAATCGCGGCGGCAACGAACAGGAGACAATCAGTAACCTGTTAGTTGCCACCGCCTTGCTGGCCCGCTAGATGCTGGTAAATACACCGGCTGACCCCGAAACACGGCAAACACGAAGGTAAGTCATTTCACGGGCGTTTACACCGAATGTACGGTGGTAGCCAACCAGGCGGGTACTAGTAAAAATACCCTACCACCGGCTGAGAAGCTGGATACTCAGTATTTCCCTTAGTCGACTCCTACGACACCCACGGGAAGAGAGGGGCGGTGATTATTGTATTCTTACTCCGTCACCGCACGGATAAAACCTTCACCTCGTGGGGGAATTACCTGCTTATGTGGAAAGACGTTGATCCGACACTTGATGCACTCCTGTCCATTGTTGGCCCACGAGTTGCCGGACATCCACTTGCGCTTGCATTTGGGGCATTTGTACTCGCCGAAGCACCTCTTCTTGCCCTGGTACGGCGTTAGACCCTCGCCTTTGGGACGAGCCTGAAATTAGAGGCATAGAGGTTAAAGGTTGGCCAGTGGCCAGGGAATCATGATAATATCTGCTCCACTGCTGGAGGCAGGTCACTTCTATGCATTACTTATACATCATCAGCCTATGATAGTCCACGGCTGGACGTAGGCCTCTCCTATTAACTATGCGTATAGACGCATTAGGAGGTAAATGCCACGCTGTGCAAGCGGATTGGTGATCGCAGTAAAGTCGACTATGAGGACGCTGCTGCCCATGATCAATCTTCAATCAACGAGTAATCAGCGACACTTTAATCCTTTAGTCGGCTCTTACGACATCCTTATTAACGTTACCGATACTTGCAATGGCATGGTATGGCTACTGGAAGCGATCTTATGCTGAACGGCCATTTTCAATAGACAAATTGCGTACGCATGATAATATAAATAAATAAATAGCTTGGGAAATCTTACACTAATCGACCTAGTCCCACGGTAAGCTCAATTAAGGTTTGTGATGTGGATACGAAGCGACGATGTATATACATACAGATACTTAAATAGATAGACAGCTACGACCAAGGAACAAATATTTGTCATAAATAAATACACAATTAATATATGTCCCCGCCGGGATTCGAGCCCGAAACCTCCAGCTTTGTAGGCAGGATCTCTAACCAACTAGGCTACGGAGGCTGACATACTTATGTGTCATCGCACTTTACCTAGCGAATTAAATATTGTATATCAACATACTGCACTGTAATCAGAACACGACACTGAAACTCGAAACGGATTACCACTAGTTTTGTGACACCCTGTATAATAACAAAAATCATCGTCCGTTTAAAAATCATAAAAAGTCTTTGTTTTTACAATCTGGGGCACTGCGTCTTCACTTATATTGTTTAACTAATCACCAATTCATTAGTAACTTGTCTAATTCCTTATGCTAAAGGTATAAAGTCGAATATAGCTTGTTCAAAGATCTGTTTAAGTTGGTAAAAGTGTAATTGAAAAGTGTCGTAGCACGGAGCCATTCAATCAATCTACTTTAGTTCTTTAAAGCAGCGAAACAATATCGCTGACAGTATTAGATCCTGAAATGGCGTTAAACGCTTTAGGTGTATCTAAGGTCATAAGTAGGGTTCCGTAGTTATTCGAAAACGGCTAGAAGCCTGTTATGTTTGAAATAGTTTTATTTTAAAGTATTCTGTAAGCCCACTATTCATGATTTTTTTCATATTTTTTGGACCCATGAATCAAAAGTTAGAGGGGGACACAATTTTTTTTTATCTGTAGTGTAAAAAAACATCCCCATTTCACCAGTTGGGGAGGCACCCGAAAAAAAAATATTTTTCTAGTTTTTATTCTACCACTTTATGGGCATGATTAATACGTATGTATAGTATACGTGTACCGATTTGCTGCTTTCTAGTACTAACGGCCACTGAGCTATGCTGCGGACAGACGGACAGACGGACATGGCGAAACTATAAATCCTTGTTTACTACGGAACCCTAATAACGTAATGTATTAACTCCTATGTTCCTATTGAGACCCAGTGACATAATATGTGCTAAGTTTTTGAATTTAGAACTCCCTCTTCATTAATAAATTTAAATAATGTTTCGGAATACGTATTTGCAACATTTTGTGGTCTTAGGAGGATAGTTTCCTTGGAATTATGTTACCTTACCTACATAATATAGGACCTTAATACTTCTATACATTATGAGTAAACGTGATATTGTGGTCAATATCTAAATCTATGACAAGTCAAACAGCCCTGCAGAACTAGCCAAGATGTCATTCTACAGTCGTATACGATCGTACCTACGTATACGAAAAGCGATAAGTCACGTGACCGTAGTAAGTTTTTCTTTTTATCAAAATCGGTGACATGGTTCCTAAGAACAAATCTTCGTATCCCACAATGTCGTACAAGATGTGCTTACCATAGAAAAAATCAACTGCGAAAGACTCTGGTTGTCACGGGATTCGAACCCGCTTCCTCTGGATTGCCGGTCCAACGTGCTTCCAATTACACCAGACGACCTTCCGTCGATCACAGCGAATTTAGTCAATGGTATTGTGAAGCTAATCACTAGCGACATCTGTACTTAATGTTTCGAAGGTAATCTTCGTATGTTTTATAGTTCCAGACTTTCCCATACTGACCGATTTGAATGGGCCACCCTGTAAAGATTTCTATGCCACGTGACTTTTCGTTGGAATCTGTCATTCTCATACAAATATTACTTATCGCATTTCAGAACGCACAATGTCATCTTGGCTAGGCAAGCTGGCCCCATTCGAGTGGCAGCTCATATTTCGTGGCGTCAGCGATCGCTTGAGAAGCGAAACGGACCGATTCGGCGTTCCTAGAAGGTAAGGTTAGATGGGATGTTATGGTTACTGGGACGGCGACAGTTTTTAAATGTAAACATGAAAAATGGCGGCTTTTGAAACTTAAGTAGGCTGTGTTGTTTTTTATCATAATACTCGTAAACATAAAATCTGCCTAACGATGCCTGCATTTTTTTTGTATTTATGTATAATATTTTTTTTTTTGTTGGATAAAATTAAGTAGACAGGGTGACATCTGAGCAAGAGTGAACAGGGTACAATACAAAACAATACAATACAAAACTCTTTATTGCACACCTCACACGTAATAAAAAATAAAAGTACACAAAACAAAAGAAAAAAAAGCTATGTTCAGCAGTGGATGTCTTTCGGCTGATATGATGATGATCGATTGTCAAGAACATTCTTTATGGAAATTTTGCAACTTATGAAACTTCTCCTAGGTACCCAGATTGTACTGTAACAGGAAAATGTTGTGGGATTATCTAACACCTCTCCACCTTGTCCCATTTCCCACGGTAAGCTCAATTAGGCTGTCTTGTTGTCATGACTACTAATAAATATTTGTGATTAACACACAAAGAGGTTAGGCAATAAGTCCGCCAGTTTCATTTTGTACAATAAAGTTTGAATAAATAAATGACAAAAAAAAAAATATTCAAAGAAAACAATCTACTTAACAATAATATTAACTACAAATCTTAAAAAAAAAATTAGTAAAAGTAATATTAATAACTTAAATAAAATTAAACCTAAAAAAACCTTTCAAAGGAGTTACCCATCCAAACCGCCCTGATTGGTTCCCGACGCAAAGGTGCCCATCACGCTCGCAGCGTTTCCGCGCTGAATCGCGATGGACAGTCTCTGCTCCAGGAACGAACCGGAGCGGGGATCAAGGCCCCTTAAGAACAAGATAAATGAGCTGCCTTTATCTACAGTCAAGTGCAAAAATAAGTATCGAAAGAATCCGTTCATAAATATGTTACGACGATCTTGTTACACAGAATTAGAGTGCACTGGGACATATTTTTGAACGTTTTTGTATACCCCTTATTTTGTCTTCGACTGTACATTGAAGCTGGGAATGAGATAATGATCTTCATCTCTCATTAGGGTTCCGTAGCCAAAATGGCAAAAACGGAACCGTCATGTCCGTCTGTCACAGCCAATTTACTCGGAAACTATAAATGCCAGTGATGAAATTTGTAAGAATATATGTTGTATGGACCGCTACAAAATTATGATACTATATTGTAAAAAAAATAATTGGGGATGGGGCCCTCCATAAATGTAACTGAGGGATAGACATTTTTTTTAGATGTATATAAGCGACATAAGCGTGTGAGGTATCAATAGAATGGTCTTTAAAAATGATATAAAAGTTTTATATTTCGGAAATATACTAAGGAATGATATAAAGGATTTTTATTTAAGCGAAACGTTTTCGAAATATCAGCTGTCAAAGTCTGAAAATGTGTCCCCCCCTCTATTCTTCAAACTGCGTGGTATACAATTAAAAAAAAACATATTTCATGCATATTAATAAACTCTATCAACGATTTTTGGTTTGATTAAATTATCTCTTGTAGTTTTTGAGATAGGTCGATTTAACTGTATTTTTTTAATGATAATGGTACGGAACCCTTCGCGCACGAGTCCTACTCGCACTTGGCCGGTTTTTTTTTTAAGTATAGCTCCGTCTCTACATTTTGCGTAAAAACTTACAGGAGTAATTTCAGTCTTAGGGCAGCCGTACGCCTGTAAGTTCTTATGTAAGTTATAGGGACGGGGCTATACTAAGGAATGAGATAGGTAGAGATATTCACCTCTCACTCCTTAGTATAGCTCCGTCCCTATAACTTATGTAAGAACTTACAGCTATGCTATTCTCTTATTCACACATTCGACGCTGCGTTCGTCAACGAGCTCGACGTCGAGACAGCCTTGTTTAAAATCTTAGCTGTTTTATTTGACATTAGGAATCGAGGCTGTGAGCGAGGTTGTGGGCGAGTTCGTCGCTGTTTTTCGTTAGAGAATACGAAGTTCGTACATTAAACGTCAAATTCTCGACGCAGTGTAGTTCCAGCTCACGCCGCATTCGTCGCCGAGCACTAGTGGCGTTTAAAGTACATTAGTGAATACCAGTTTTAGGCTCGACACTGCCGCAGCGCTGACACAGCGCTGACAGCAAAGCGGTTTCCTAAGTGAATAACACTGCAGGTGTAGCGCTCTTAGTCTAGTTAGTAGTGACCCTGCCTACAAAGCTGGAGGTTTCGGATGCGAATGCCAGCAAAGGCGATTTTACGTAAGTTGTAGGGACGGAGCTATATACAGGGTGTTTTCAAATTAGTCACTGATACCATAGATGCACGTGTTCATGATAAGTAGTTTACTTATGGGACTCATATCGAAAAATCGAAAAAATAAAATCACTATGAAATGTTGATGACGCGATGAAACCGCTTTGTATGAAAACGCGATTTTTTTTTCAAGATTTCGATATGAGTCTCATAAGGAAAGTTATCCCCGTTATCATTAATACATGTATGCATGTATTACGATACCTTAGGGATAATTTGAAAACACCTTATATTATGGAAAGGAATTAGAATATCGACTTTATCATTCCTTAGTATATTTCCGAACTCACAGGTGTAATCTCGGCCATAGGAAAGTTTTTACGTAAGTATAAGTAGTAGTAGATAGACGGATCTATACCAAGGAATGAAAGTCCGTCTCGACAAATTACAAAAGAACTTAAGTACAGTCACCATCAGATATATGGTAGCGGTCGAGTTCCCCAAATAAATCGGAGCAACGTAAAATTTCAATAAATTCGTTACGTGAGAAAAGGGCAATGATTTGGGAGCGTGTAATTCGTCATAAATTTAGGTGCAGTCACTTTTCAATAAATTCGTAACGTACAAGTAGGTAAAGATATCGGAACGAACATGACTCAAAGATATCGAAGCAGCCAGGATGATCATAAAGATCGGAACATTTATAGGAAATACACCTTAAGTCTGCGTCACATAGTTAATTTTAATTTGTTACTACGTTGTCACTACTACTACTTTAAGTTGTCAATGTCAAAGATGATTTTGACGGCACTGTTGTGGGTGAGTAAACGAGTTTCCTAGATAAAAGAGAAGTTTTCAAGCATCATTAATATCATTATCGAAAAATGCATAAATTCAATTTAGATTTTTTATTGATCTAATCATATTAATATGGGATAAGTAAATAAAATCGTAAAGCTAGCAAATGATTTATTTGAACGGAACTAAAAAAGTAATAAAGGGTGAACAGAATACCTACAAGTCATTTGAGGATCCTATTTTACCACGGTGATAACTCCGAGAATTGTAAATTGACTGTTTTTCCCATTGCAGGCGTCCATGGGCTACGGTTACCACTTATCATCAAACGGGCTGTGTGGTTGTTTATGTTTGAAATATATTGCAAAAACTTTTAGCAATCAATAATAAATACCGTCTTTTAAGCGAAGCAAAATTATAATATATATTGTCACAAAAATACGACAATTGTAGCGAAATTCCAACATATAGTTAGGTCGAACCTCAAATCAAGAATTTACGAAAATCATTCTAAACCTTGTGACAATTGTAACTAACGACTTTCCGAAAGTAAAATAGTAAATTACGATACAAGTGCGAAAAAAATTAAGTTGAGTGGAACGAGTGGAGATAAATTAAAGCACGACCGAAGGGAGTATTTTAAATCTACACGAGTTACGAATTTTCTTTTCGCACGTGTATTATTAGTGATAATTGTATGTTGGTGGCAAACAAGCACACGGACCGTCCGATAGTAAGCGGTAGACGTAACCTGCGGAGGCTTGACATCAGTAACAGTGATATTATACATATATTATATATATATATATATATATATTTATATATATATATATATATATATATATATAATATATGTTTATGCTATTGTTGCTTTACTAAAATAATGTCTGAAACTATCGGATATACGAAAATATGTTCTTAGGAACCATGTCATCGATTTTAATAAACAGAAAAACTGCATTAATATTTATTTAAAAAAAAAACTACCCGGGGGAATCGAACCCGGTTGTTTTGAAAAAATAAACTTATCTGCACTATTTCTATTCGGATATCCATTGTGTAGGTCTTAAGCAGTAAATACTCGTAGTAGTATTTGTTTTTAGGAACCATATCCCCTAAGAAGCATGATGTCTAAAATGAATAAAATACATTGTTTTCACATATATTCAACACGTTTTTTTTCTATTGTATAAATGCAGTTTTTTTATCAAAATCGATGATAGATAATTATGGTCCCTCTAAACAAATACTACTTAGTATGTCTTATAGGGGTGCGCCAAAGTATTTATAAAATTGCAACTTAGATTATTGGAACTCCGAAAATTTTTCTTATACAATTTAACTTCATAATGATCGGTATTTAGAATAATCTTTGTTCATAATTATTATCACATAGAATTATTTATGTTCATAATATTGTTTTTCATACATATTTTTAGTACTAACTTTTATGTTTATATAATTTTTCACTATACTTATTTTATGCTATATATTCTAATGTTATAGGTATTTATTTTTATCTGTACTGGTTTTATGTATGAATTATTTTTGTTTAATTAAATATAAATCGTACTATTACTGTAAACTAGCTACCTGCACAAATCAGGTTGTGGCAGAGTAGGTACTGTACTAAACGGGTTCCCTCTAAACTTTTTTTGTCCGAAACGCTTAGGACATAACAGACTTGGTATAATCTATTTTGGCATCAACTTAATGAGACAGAAACATCACTTGGCTTAAATAACAATATTTCGAATATTATTTTGTCCGAAACTATCTTGGCATATCATTATTTACGCCGAGTGTTATAAGACAGAAATCAGATTTGCATGTTCGAAACTTGCCTTTTTTGTCAGGCAGAATTTGCTGTGAGGGTGAAAATTTCTGCAGTGAGCGAGCGAAGCGAGCGAACAAAACCTTCCGGGGCAGATGCGACTCGGATAGGTTAGGTTAGAAGACTAAGGCGGGAGCTTTGCTCCCGCCTTAGTCTTCGAGGTTATTTTTTTTAGCAACCTAGAAAGTACTCAGCTCAGTAACACAGTAAGTAACGTACAGAATATTACTACTACCTCGATTATATTGAGAAGTTGTAATTATTCCTTCTCTGTTATGCTAAAACAAACTATGCCGATACTTTTTATGCACATCCAGATTATGCCTCATCATAAATAGGAGCATCGAAATTATGCTCGAATAATATTCGAACAACTCGAAATCTGCCACAAAGAAATATGCTAAAGTTGAGTATGCCACAACAGTTTCTGCACAAAGCCCATTATGACTACATAGTTTATGTTATTCATAAAAGAATTATACCACAACAGAGTGAACCTAATGGGAAAATGTTTATAAATAAACAATTTATTTCCGGCAAATATGGTTATGAAATGAAAATTACATATTTTTCAGTGAAATCTCATAATATACATTATCATCGTTATCCCTGATCTACCTCGCTGTACAACCCAGGCTGCAAGTGTTGTAACCTCCGTGCCGCTGCCGGGGCCGCAGCCCGAGCGCCACGAATTCTCTCTGCGCTGTGGCGACATGACAGCTGCTTGTCATTAGTATTTACAAGAACAAAATTATTTTAGTGCATAGATTAAATGCTATTCTGTTTTCTGATATTCTTATTAAAAGAAGTGATATTGTGTTCCCGATAATATAAAACTGAAAAGTGTACCGACCGACTCTACAAACTCATCGGTGAGTATAAAAGGATTGTTCCGGGACAGAAGTGTTTTTTAATTTACTGTGTATTTCATATATTTACGTTTAGCTGTATTTTTTTATAAGTGTTTAGTTTATAATTCTAATTTAATGTTACATAATGAGTTCCCCTTCCCATATACTGACTTGTCCTCATTGCCCCACATCAACTCGGAAGTTTACATCACACGGCCTTAAAATTCATATTGGTCGCCTACACAAGGACGCAGCTCACGCCGCTCGTCAGCGCCACCAGCCTTCGTCTGCACGCGCAACTTCCGGTAGTCAGCCCAGTCAACTCAGCCACGTCGCTACACAGGTCACGCAATCATCAGGTATTACTCTTGACAGTCTCAGCGCCCTTAAAACATCCGTGCCGGTGCTCCGTCATGTACCAAAAGGGGCAAGAAACCTGGCAGCGGAAAAATTGTGTAACATTATTAATAAGTGCATTGAGACTAATGAAACTACCGATTGGTGCTCGCTACTAACCTTTGCATATTCGGCGCTTAGAGCACCTAATTTAGAGGGTCCTGGCAATCTCACTACTAAAGTGAAGCGTAATATACTTGCAATTGGTTCTTTACCGAGCTCTTCTGGAACCCTAGGAATCTTGGATACTTCCCGGCACATGCCGTCTGTACTGAGGACTATCGAGTCCAAAGTATTCGAGGGTGATGTACGAGGGGCCGCTCGCCTGTTGATATCAGACGACTCGATAGCACCTCCGGGTACTGAAACCCTTGCTTCCTTGCAGTCGAAACACCCATCGCCCTCCCGCCCTCTAACCTTCCCTCGGGAGCCAAATAGATCCTGTCAAGCCTTAAATGTCAATTTAGATGATGTGGTTCAAGCCTTAGGGACATTTCACAACGGCTCCTCGTCGGGCCTAGATGGTATTAGACCAGCCCATTTGAAAGAGTTAACCGCGAGCTCTGCCGGTGACAATGGGCAACGATTGCTAGAGAGTATTGTTAAGCTTTGCAACTTTTTGCTGAGTGGGCAACTTAACCCGGAAGTTTCTCCATATTTATATGGTGCGTCATTATGCGCCTTAACTAAAAAAGAAGGAGGCATACGGCCAATTGCTATAGGATGTACCTTTCGCCGTTTAGTTGCCAAACTGGGTTGCCGTGCGGTTAGGGAACGGATGGCTGGTTACCTCCAGCCCCACCAACTAGGCTTTGGTACACAAAAAGGGTGCGAAGCTGCCATTCACGCCACACGTACTTTTGCAGTAGAGCCTAATAACACCGATTGCGTCATCATTAAATTAGACCTCAAAAATGCTTTTAATTCAGTTGAAAGAGATGTAATTTTGAGTGAAGTGGAAGATCAGATACCTATATTATATCCCTTCCTTTATCAAGTTTACCACTCTCCATCCAACCTATTTTACAATAATTCCCTGATAGTTTCTCAGGTGGGGCGCAGCAGGGAGATCCACTGGGGCCGCTTATTTTTAGTCTTGCCATTCATAAGGCCATACAATCTTTAAGGTCACCTCTTAATGCTTGGTACCTTGATGACGGAACTTTGGGTGGCAAGCCAGACATTGTAAAGCAAGATTTGGCCCTACTTCTTCCTCGTCTTAAAGAGTTGGGACTGGAAGTAAATGCGTCGAAATGCGAATTGTTCTGCTGTGGACCCGCTTCCTCATCACTGTTAGCGTCTTTCGCATCCATCCTCCCTGGCCTCAGAGAATTGTCACGCAGCACGTTTTACCTTTTGGGCTCTCCGATATTCACAGAGGCTATTCCAGAGGCTATGGAGACAAGGAGGCGGCTCATTTTGTTGGTCCAAGAGCGTCTTAATAATATCGGCGCCCATGTCGCCCTGGTCCTACTAAGAATGTGCTTTGCGGTCCCAAAAATAATGTATCTCTTAAGAACTACCCCAACATGGTTATTTCCGGCTGAAGTATCTTCTTTTGACAATGCTTTAAAGGACACCGCAGAAATTATTCTGAATGTATAACTTTCTGATGATCACTGGAGTCAAGCTTCTTTGCCCATACGACATGGAGGCTTAGGTTTACGGCGAGCAGGGGACGTGGGACTGCCTGCATTTCTCGCATCGGGACATGGCGTCGGTAGCCTGGTCTCTAAAATTTTACATTCTCACGATGGCACTGTAGCCATTCCCTTTTTGGCTGATGCAATGACCAAATGGACACAACGATACCCGGTTGCCGCCATACCTGAGGATCCGCAGGTTCAAAGAGCCTGGGATGACATTGGTGCCAAGAGAGAACTGGATCGTCTCATTGCCGCTGCCGCGGGTGTAGATTTAGCTAGACTCAAGGCGGTATCAAGACCAGAAGCCGGAGCGTGGTTGCAGGCTTTGCCCGCACCTCACCTAGGAACACTACTCGACAGTGACTCAATGCGTGTGGCCGTAGCTTTCCGCCTGGGCTGCGATGTTTGTATACCCCACCAATGCATCTGCGGGTCCATGGTGGAAGCGAATGGCCATCACGCACTGAGTTGCTGTCGCTGTTCAGGAAGATTTAGTCGGCATCACGCTCTAAATGATATCGTCCGGAGGGCCCTAATCTCCGCCAATATCCCGTGTGTCCTAGAGCCTCCAGGTCTCTGTCGCACCGATGGTAAACGCCCTGACGGACTAACTTTAGTACCGTGGCAGAGGGGACAATGTCTGCTTTGGGACGCCACGTGTGTGAGCACTTTTGCTGCGTCACATCTAAGCAGAACAGTGCGAACCGCTGGTGCCGCTGCCGAGCTTGCCGCGTTCAAAAAGCGACAAAAATATATGACATTGTGCAATAGTTACTTTTTTGTGCCTCTTTCATTTGAAACAACTGGATGCTGGGGATCTGAAGCAATTTCGTTCATCCGAGAAGTTGGACGTCGTATATGGGAGAGGGGATCTGACGCCCGCGCGGGGGTGTACCTGGTGCAAAGGTTATCCATCGCCATTCAACGTGGTAACGCTGCTAGTGTGATGGGTACCTTCGCTCCAGGTACAACTCGTGGCGGACTTTTCGAATAATTTAAGTTAGATAGTTTTATTCACTATATTTAATTAGTTTTATATTATCGTTATATTTCATAGGTTTAAGTGTTTTATTTTTATAAATGCGTCAGATTTTGTATTATTTAGGTATTTTTAAATTAATTTAATGGTTTTTAGCGTAATTTATTATCCAATAAAGTAATACTTTCCTATTTATTTCAAATAACTTTATGAGTTTAGATTAATCTACTTGACGACTTTAGGAGGATAAAATTTCGAAATAAAAATCGTTATGAACATTGTAGGTAGAAGTATAATTTTTAGTAAGAAAAAAGTATGAGATAAAATTTTCGGAGTAATGATGATTATGAGTAAAAAACGGTATTAGTAAAAATATTCGAAGAAAAAATTGTATAAGTGCCAATATGGACCCGTCTTATAGTTTCAGAATTTCTCTTTCAAAAAGAAAAGTTTTAAGACAAAATATTATTAAGTGACGTACTGACATTTCTATTACTCCCTAGGGAATTTAACTTTTCTATTACTCCCGCTATGCATGCAAGCAATGGCGCGCTGAGACAGCAAGTGTGATAAAAAGTTGACATTAACTGGCCCCCAAGATCGCCTGATTTGACAGCTCCTGATTTTTTTTTTGTGAGGTTATTTAAAAGGATTTGTCTTTTATAATTGGCCAACGAACCTGTAGCAATTAAAACAAAATACTCGAACCAAGATCACTGAAATAACGCCGGAAATGTGTGAAAAAGTGATGAAAAATGCGATGAAAAGGGTTGGCATCTGCGATGCAACTGGAGGTGTATAATTGTCTGATTATTTTCCATGTGTAATTGCCGATCCAAAATAATTTTATTTAACCAGTGATACTTTATATTTTTTGTGTTATGTATAAAATAAAATTTCAAAAATAAAGTGTATATATCTTATTTGGCCACCCTGTATGATTATGAATATATTCTAGATTAACTTAGACACTGTTGTGTCAACAGTACTTTCAAATCCAATTGTAATCGCTGTTTAATAATACCTACTTCAATATAGTTATTACTCGAACTTTATTGCGCCACCGAGTACACGACATCTTTTCACGAAATTTAGCTTTGCTCTTTGTTCTACCTTTGCCAATTTTGGCAATACGTCAAAACAACGGTTAGCTAGATAACTCATTTTAATGATTTAGGCATAATGTCTGTCCAATTTGCGAAAGAGACAGAAATATATTTGTCACGATGACAAATGTCTACTCTTTTCGAAGAACGTCACAACAAACCACTCTGTTCTAAATTCAAATTATTGACAACCTAATCAAGACTTGTGGCTAACCATAAATAATTTAAAGCTATGTGTATATGACACTAAGGTATATATTCCATAAATGTTGAGATATTTACGACCACCCTGACTGCTCAGATATTTCTGAGTATCTCTGTGTTCTGATATTTTTGCCTAATTATACGTTACGAATTCATTGAAAAGTAGTTGCTCCTAAATTTGTGACGAATTACATGCCTCTAATTTATTGCCCTTTTCTCAAGTAACGAATTTATTGAAATTTTACGTTGCTCCGATTTATTTGGGGACCTCGACCGCTACCATATATCTGATGGCGACTGTACATATAGTAAGGCTGCCCTAACCTCCTGCCGCCCAGACAGTAATATTTGCCAATGAAATTTGGATTGACATTGCAGGAAATAGAGTAAAATTTATTTTGTTTCAGGAGACCTTTTTATAAGTCTCTGGGCGGCTAGAGGCTAAGGACGGAAATATTTTTTTTAATGGATATTTCAATTACATTTGAAATAACATCTGAAATGAAAATGACAACAGAGATTTCTTTAAAGATTTTCACAGAAATGTTGGTAGGTACGAATATCTAAATTTATTTATTTCATACAATGTTACAATAATTAATAATGATCTTAAAAGTAAACTAAAATAATTATAATTAGCCTAAAAATAAAAACCTTAATTACAAAACTACTATATATTAACTTAATATTAAATATAAAAAACCTCCCTAAGGTCCCCTGCCTCCGGAAAACTCCCCAAAATGCTGGCGACATTCCCCCTTTGTAGCGCCAAACCCAGCCTCTGGACAAAGAACGACCCCGCCCTAGGATCGCCCGAGACTCCGATCAGCCGCGCCGACACTTCCTTGACTACCCTTTTAGTGTCGGAGGACCACGGACCCAGTGTCTCCATAGCAAGCGCGGCAAACTCGTATTCGTTCGTTAAAAACGCATACTTGCGGCGCTTGAGTGTCTGAGCCTGGTCCGCGGCTGATCCAGGCCTCCGAGCAGACCCTTCAGCGTAGGACGGCGCCAACGTGTCGACGCAGGTGACGTCCCACACCAAGGGGCGACCGAAACTCCATGGCACGAGAGTGCAGCCGTCAGGTCTCTTGCCGTCAACCGCCGAAAGACCCGAAGGCTCCAAAGTCGCGGGAAGAGAGGCGGTGCTAAGAGCGCGGCGGACCAAATCGTTTAATGTAGAATGCCTGTAAAGGCGACCAGCGCTCATCCTGCAGGACAGGCCATGTCGACCCAGAGCATCCACCGGCTGAGCACAGCGACTGCAGGCATGGGACGAATATTAAATTTGTTAATATTGATATACCAGTTATGTTATCTGCTTTTGAAACTTGCTATCAACGAGCGTTTAACTTGAGTGTGTTGCTCTACATTGCGCGCCGAATTATTTCGTATGGATAACTTTGTCGCTCTGATTTGAAGAAATTGTACTTGTTATGTCTTGAACGGGGATCCGTTAAGAGCTTCGCCCGTAGCTATTAGACATACATCCTGTATGTAAGTATTTTTTTCGCTCTAGCAGCTAACTTGTAAGTAAAATGAGCAGTCACAAACTTCAATATCTGCGCAGGCATTTATTGTCATACCCTCTTATTCATAAACGTCTGCTAACTTAACAAGCCGCTAATAATTATTATTTGTCCCTTTCGGTCTTAACAATGTGTCCATAAGAGCAAAAGGGACAAACAATTATTAGTGGCTTGTTAAGTTATCAGACGTTTCGACGTAGATTTTCGTCGAGTTTCGTAGTAGATTTTTTTCTCTCTCTTGATAATGTCAGACGATTCGAAAATGCTTATTAATAAGCTTACTTGAATAAAGAATAGTTTGACTTTGTTTATTAATAAGTGGGTATGCAAGTTTAGATGTTTTTGTACACCGTGGCTGCTCCGATATTTCTCATAACCGTAGACCGATAATAAATTAGGTAAATAAAGCAGATTGAATGTGGCAGCCGGGAATCGTACCCGCAACAAGCTAGGCTTTGTTACTGCATAAGAGGTCCTTGTTCGTGACCTATGACCTAGGGTTGCCTCAATTTAAAGATCTAATTGTTCAACAGTCGAGGCTTGTTTGTGTACAGTCAGCAGCAGATATTGCTAAAGGCGAGGTGTTCAATATTAACACGTTCGCCCCCAGTACTGTTTCACTAAGCGCTAATACTATGCCGATCGAAATTATCTGATAGAACTCCTATGCCATTGACATGCATGTGTGACCGAAAAGATTGTACTCTTATGCCAGTGACACAGCGCTTGTGTCAAAAACGTTCGTATTTTCATGGCACTAGCATAGGAAATAGAACTTGATTTATGCTAATGGCATAAAAATAAGGTTACTTTGATCACGTATGTGTGTCACTGGCATAGGAATCAGATTTTGTTGGTCACACACGCTGTGTCACCGGCGTCGAACGTGTTAACGTGGCAGCCTAGTCACGACCTTATTACTAGGACTATAAGAGTGTGTTGAGATCATTATGAACACCCTATCCGCTAAGCGATATCTGCTGCTGACTGTACAGTCGGGGAATTTAAATTCCTACCCACCTAAGGATCAATATCGTATAGCAAACAGTCATCATAAGAGCTATCTACTAAGCACAACGTTACTTTGACATATCAGACGCATTCGTTTGTGTTACTAGGCAACTGATATGATCATATGAATAAGAACGTTGACATGGGGAACTGTAAAACGTCAAGGCACTGCTAAAAATGGATGACAGTAATCGAGTAATCTAACAAAATATATTTCTATCGCTTTCAGTCTTGCTATATTTGAATGAATCGGGAACTCGGAATCAAAGTTTAAATTTTTGATTGTCGACGAATCCAGACACTGGTCTACTACCGCGAACTACGAAATTCGTAAATATCGATCATTTTTCTCTGTCACTCTAACGAAGGCGTCATTAGAGAGTGAGAGACAAATTCTCGAAATTTGCGGATTTCAAAATTCGCGGTAGGGCCGCTGGTGCCGATATATAGGATGAAAGCAAAATGTTTCTGTCGATAAACTAACATAATTGACTAAAGTGATAATTCAATAAAAGCATAACGGGCGTTCTTTATTCATAACATATATATTATTCATAACAAGAACACAATTTTATCTCATTCAATCTTATTTAATCAATCACTTGACCAGGGTGTTTATTAAAAAAAATAAGTTTTCAACGCAACAAATTAACACAATAGACATAAAAAATTCAATTAAAAACACGTGTATCCACCAAGATCGCGAATGACCACGCCACAAATGTAATCTTCCGGTTTGAGACCTGGAAAATGCTGTAGATGTCTAGTCAAGATTTAATTACTGACGGGCGAAGTGATGTCGCGCTGCTTTATGAGCCTCGGTCAATGCAATTTTTTTCGCAGGCCGCCTGTGATGAAAATCCATTGCATGTAGGCAATTCCTTATTGTTCTAGGGTGAACGTCAAACATTTCTGCAAACCGTCCTGTTGTCGTAGAGCCATCCAAATTATATTGACGTCCCATTAATCGGCGTTGGTCTTCGGCTAATGCTAGCGGGCGATGGTTATTTTGCCTTTGATCAATAAGGTTTCCTTCAGCATTGTATCGCCGTACCCAACGGCGAGCAGTGTTCCTAATCACATTTAACCAACGTGTTATTTCATGAATTCCTACTCCTTCCTGGTGTAACTCTAACATTTGCGCTCACAATAATTTCGCTTTTGAAAATTATTTCACAATTTTCTCGACTGACACTGACAGCATCTGCCATGTGTTTAAGTAATTATTTATTAGAAAAGTAAATAACTTCGTAAAGAGGTTCTATGTGACATGTAGTGACACTGACAAATAATGGGTATTGACACATCAAAACTAAAATTAAAATTTCGACCTTAATGCATCGTGAATGCCTAACAACATTTCTACGAAATGGGTAGGAAATTAAATTCCCTGACTGTACCTACTTATGTCAAAATGTTAGTACTTGAGCTGTCACCTTTATGGTAAAAATTACCGAGAGCAGAGATTATTTAGTTTAAGTAGATATATCAGCACCATACATTAAAATGCATCCACCTGAAATGTTGTCACTACTAGACGGCGCCACGGTTGTTCGTGAGCATGGCATACAGATGGCTCTGAAACAGTATATACACTACCTTTGTTGTTCGTCCATTGGCACAGATGGCTCTGAAACAGTATACACTACCTTGCCACGAACGAAACGCATGATCACTTGCAACACATAGCATATTTTGCCATACCACGATATAGGGAGGTTGGTATTGTGGTTCATGCGTTCGGCTGTGAAGCAAGAGGTACCAGGTTCAAATCCTAACTATACGCGCTGAAAATGTTCTTTTGTTTGTTTTTTTTTCAAATTTTGTTTTTTTATTTTTTTGTTGCGCATAATCTTTGATTTTGTAAAAACAGTGTTTTACAAGGTGCAAACGGGCGGGTTTTTATTTTGTTGTCGTTTTTTAAAAATTTCCATATATGGACTTTTTTACATTTTTTCTACTCAGAATCACGAGCTCTTTCGTTTCGTTTTATAGTTATACAAAGTGATCATAGATCCGATAGATACATACATACATACAGGGTGTTACATACATAATTATACAGGGTGCATTCGCATACGTTGAATACAATTTTCGGGTCCATTATGAGATCCGAGATGGCAGCAACTTATTTTTGCAATTTT